>JAZHYW010018771.1:0-208996 GCA_037355805.1 Ixodes ricinus | reverse complement strand
GTGTAAATGTTAAATTCTGGTAAAATTTAAGATAAATGCACAAAAAAGGAACGCCGCTCATTCTGCCGTTCCCTCGAAAACACTAGGAATTCACCGTTCCACTGACATAAGGTGGAACGGCGGCGTTCCTCTCCGAAGGAACGCGTTACGGATACGTCGTTTCTTGGAACGCCGTTCCGTACAACACTGCCGATGAGGGACAGAGCACGGCATGCGTTTGTGGCCCAGGCGGCTTGGCCTGTACGGTGTCCAGAGTCGCGCGTTCATCTATATAGGGAGTCCCGAGACGAAGATCTCGCGAATCGATGTAACGACACTAAAAAAAGTGCAAAATCGAATAGAGTGAATATACGGGAAGTGGGGGAAGGGGGATGTATATAGATACGGAAGAGACGCTGTCCTCGGTTGGCTCGCCGTGTGCTTTGTCCTTTCGCGCTGTCTGGTCCGAAACGGGGCGAGGCAGTGGGGCTCAAAGGAGAACGTACGAGCGTGTAATTGACCGCAGGGAAATTGGCCTGCCCGCCCGCCCGCCCGGTCCGTCCGTCCGGACAACAGATTGATAGCGCCAATATGAGACCGCGCCGACTCCCCCACGGAGGGGATCACGTGTCAGTCGCCTCCTCTCCCTCCTCCCTATCTCTCTCGATCTCTTACAACAGACAATGGATTGTTCTTTGCTTATTTTCGGTGTTTCATATCTGCCTGTATCAGCTCACTCTGTATTTTCTTTTCTTTTCCTTTCATATTCCTCTAGGTTTCGTCAGCTTACCGGCGGGTGTAGATTTTTTTGTTTATGTATTCCCTCCGAATTTATTCTAAATTTATGAACCCAAACTTGAGTATGCTGTGGGAACGAGTAACGCGCGCTTCTCACTAAAGTTAGGGCGTCATTCCGTCTTACGAGCAATTTTTGCGGGTCGCTAGAACACGGAACGTTTTGCGCGTGATACACCGTATCCATGGCTTGCAGGTGACGTCGTCGCATTATGCTGTCGGTCATCCCTATTTGTTCTTGCCGAGAAAAAAAGACAAAACAAATTCGGTAGTGGAAATGTATGTTGCAACAGTCGGTACATGGCAAACAATGTGCACGTCAGTGCAAACCGCGACTCCCCCAACTTTGACAAAACAGCAGCCCGAGCGGAAGCGACATCGCAATTTCGGAAAACCGGAAAACCATGCAGAAACTTATATTGGAGGCTAGACGTCTTGAGAGCGTGAGCTTTATCTCCTATCGTACGGCGACACGGGTTCACGAAGTGTAGCATGTACAGAATGACATCTTAGCCTGTCTTGCTTCATGCGCCACGTGACCGCACGAGGCATGTGCTCTACACGTGCGAACTTTTGCTCAACATGCTCCGAGTGCACACATTTGGCCAACCACCGATCCTTTCTTCTTTTTTTTAAAATTATTATTACAGTCGTCCACCGATATTCCCCATCGAAAGCTCCATGCAGACATACACTGCAGGAGCATGGCTTGCGGTCGTGTGTCACTACCGCGTGAATGCACGTTAAAGACCTCCAGATGAGCGGTCGTACTGCACCGGTTAAATCTTACCAGTATCGCAATATTATGGCAGACCGGCTCACGGTGTGTAAGCTTTACTTCTCTACTTCAAGTGATCCTCTTATTCTCTCTAAATGGTGCTGACCTTGTTCAAACTCCTCTTACCTTAATATCTTCAGCTTCTTGCTCAAAAAAGAAGCACGCAAATAAAAAAAACAAAAAAAAAAAGAAAACACGCTTCTCTCAAAGAGTTTAGTGGAGATTTTGTATGCCATGCATATATACGATGTTGATTTGCTTATGTGTTGATTCAAATTCCCTCCCTCCCTCCCTTCCTTTATCCCCCCCCCCCCTTTCTTTATAGACAGAAAGAGCCCAGACTAAACTCTGGCACCTGGGGCGCAGATTATACGTGCACGCGGGCTAGGCAAAACAGCTTGTATAGAACAGCCCCGTTGGTTTGTTCGAGGTTGAGCACGGGAGGCCGTAAAAACGATAAGGACGTCGCGCACACCCCGCAAAAATCGTCCAACGTCAACACGGCTTTGATTCATGGCCTGGCAGGATTATAAATATAACTTCATCGGGCAAACCGCGCAGCCCTTGCAACCCCCCCCCCCCCTTTACTACATCCTCCCCGTCTTTCAAAAAGCCTCCGAGCTCGTGTTTCATAGTTGACTTTTCTTTCTTTTAAACTTCCGCCTATAGTCACATCGCTTGGAGTCATCGTTTCTCGAAGAACGCGTTTGCCATGAGCCTCAGTGCTCACACGTCAGTACAAAGGACGCGGAGTTCGCTGCACACAGGATGGCAGAATTACCTCCGGACATGCCCTCCTCAACTATGTTCGAGGCATGTTAGCTTCATGTTTCAGCATGTTCACAGACTGTCTTTGTATGACTAATGTGACCGTCATATAAGGAAAGTCCCAGTGTCGGCAGACTGTCCTTTGCACGATGTATTGACGGTGTGAGCGCGGCTTTAAATGACGAACAACGAACGCTGACTATGTTGTCAAGAAATGCAAAACGTGTCGAGCTCTGAGCGTCTTATTACCGCTCTTCAGACTATGGGATTGGGCTATTAAAGCCGATCATGACCAACTTTTATGGTGCATTCCGTGGAATAATAAAAAAAAAAGTTTTCGAGGAAAAATAAAAATACTCAATTGATTTGCGTTCTATGGTATATACCCAGGCAGTTATACAAATTACGATCTTTTTGTCAAGAAAAGCAGAAATGGACAATTTTGTGAATGTGGCCCATGGGGGACTCGATGCAACAAAAACGTAAAAACCGTGGGAAAAAAATCTATGCGCGTTTAAACGTTTAATAACTGCTTATCGATATTTTATGACCGTCATCTAGAACATTCCCGGGGAACGTTGCGATTTGAGGTTGTTGTTCGTTTGAAGTCACTCCTTTTATTGCATGCGGCGAGGCGTCGGATATGTCCCAAAAAGTCGGGGATGAAAAACGCCGAACCACGACGCGCAAACACAACCACGTTACTAAAAAAAAAACAAAAAAACGTAGTCGAATACATTTATGGTTGGTTAAAAAGTATTCGATTCGAAAATTGCATATTCGGAAGTTCCCGAATATTCGGTCAAAGCCGAATATTCGGGGAAAACGGCGAATATTCGCACAAACTGCGAATATTCGAGCAAGTAACGAATAACCTGCCTGCCACGCATTCCCCTATGAATATGTCTATTCACTGAGAAAGGCGATTCACAGAGCAGACCGATAACGCACTGCGTGCGTTATCGGTCGGCTCCGTTTCTATCTGTCCGATGGCAGCAAACAGGATCAGTTTCGGTTTATTTTTCACCAAGCCCTTTGCTGTGTGACACTTTTATAACGATATGTGATGTAATTGCGCGTTCTATAAATTGATACAATAAAATAAACCTCGAGAGTGAAATAGAAATATAAAATAAATCTCGAGAGTGTAATCTAATATAAATGTTTAAAAAAAGGCTATGTGCGAGCAGAACATTTCATCGCCAATGACAACAACTCCTGCCGCTCGCCCAGGTTCGAGTTCGACCAAGTTCGACTTTTTCGAACCTTCAACGTGATGTTTGACAAAGGTTCGACTGAAATCCAACTTTTGTGCGCATGCGCGAAAAAACAACAACAAAAAAACTAGTTGACTTTACTTGGCGTAGGAAAAGTGCAATATTTGTTGGGTTTATTGGCATCATTGGTTCCCATTATTAACTAACGAAAGCGTTAAAAGCGCATAGTTTCTCTTTTATATCGTGTAAACATTGGTTACCATTTTATAAAATATAACATAAAGTACTTTAAAATTTATTTGTTTCCCAAAATTCGAAATATTCGTGTAGCAGCCGGGCAACACTGTCCATATGTCGAACTTCTTCGAACTTTAGTGAAATTTTGCAGGTTTCCCGAGTGAAAGGGTCTTTCTACTGGCAGAAATGTTGTGACGGCGCGTAGGGAGCGCTTACTTTCTGAACACGTCGAGCACTTAATTTTCCTACACGATAATTTGTAATGAGTGCATTACTAGAAGTATCTTTAGCCAACTGCAACAAAGTAAAATGCAGTTGCATTGATTTATTTTAAAAAGGCAATAAAACCTGCTGTTACGTCTTGTTTTGCAATTTTTTATTACTAGACACATATTCGATATTCGATTCGATATTCGAAGCCCGTTTTTTGTCTTATTCGTATTCGATTCGTAGTAATCCATTAGATTACTTGAATACTCGAGAAGAGAAGTAATTCGCCGTTACTTGAAAAAGTAACCGTTACTTTTCCGATTATTTCAGAATTTCAAAGCAACACATTTTTTTGTGGGTTTGAACACGAATCTTTCGTTCTGTCTATTTTTTTTATAATTTTAAATTAGAATCCCAGAATTACAAACTACTCATCTTCTCAACCCACAAATTTTGGTAAACGAATTCCTTCTGTCGGAGACTTGATTCGAGGATTCCGGTATCGGTAACTCGATAGAAACAATTAGGGCGCCATTACGAAAGGGAGGGAGAAAAAGCAACGGTTAACGAGAAGTTTTAGTACTTCCAAAAAATCGTCAGATTTCTCTCGTAATTAGTTCCTAGTAAATGTATTCGAATTATTACAGAATTACTTCAAAAAGTAATCGATTAAGAGTGATTGAATTACTCGTAAGAAAGCATAATAGACCACACCCCATGGGTTTCTTTAAAATAAAGGAAACAAACTTGGAGAAAAAAAAAGATCCTTGGTGATTTGAAACATGGGCCTTACGCATGGCTGTATACTCTCCCCCGTTCGCAGACAAGTTTTGTGACGTTGTCGTATTATAAGTGTATAACATGAACACATCCACTTAAACCGGAGTGCACAGTGCTGCGTTATATTCTGCAACAACAACAGCCTCCGCAGTTTTCTGCCCTCGCTGCTTGGCGTTTACGACTCCGAGGGGGATGTATGGCTGCCTGTTCACTCCACGAGCCGCTCTTCGGAAGCCTAGCATGTTTACGTGGTCCCAGATCCGTATATATCTATCTCATATACACGAAACGGAATACGGGATCGTAAAAATAAGGAAAAGAAAAAGAGAGACAAGAAAACTTCCACATGGTAGGACGCACGTGCAGAGCATGACGTCACACTGCACGTGCAGTTGCGATCGTTTCTCTCTCTCTCTCTCTCTCTCCTTTTCTCCATTTGTTATGGTCATTTCAGCTCGCTCGAATTCTCTCTTTTCTCCAGCGACAGTGGAGACAGTGTTATTGTAGCGACAGTGTCGAGTCGCTACAATAACATTTGTTGCAACTTATTTTTTTTTGGACACTCCCTTATTCCTTGAAATCTAAGGTTAAAATAATTGCCTATAAAAAAAAAATGAATGCCTATTACACTTCAGTAAAATGGCAAAAAAGGAACACCTTTTTCCCTGCCGTTCACTCTCAGAAATAGGGGGTGTACGTATTTACACTTTTTGTCCCATGTATAACAGCCCAAAACTACATTTCGACGTTCAGTTGACCGACGTCGAACTGAAGATACTAACTTTTACGAGCGGCTTGATAGCCCCGTTAGATAACTCACTAAATAGCTAATATACGTATAAAAAACTACAAGAAAAAAAACAAAGAAAAAACGCCGCGGTTTTGTAGCAGGGCCAACAATACCATGGTGCTTTTGTTTGTTTTGTAGTCTTTAATGCGTACAGTAGCTATTTTAATAAGTTGAATCACTCGACTATCAAGCCGCTAGTGAAAGTTGTTATCGTCGGTTCGACGTCCGTGGACTGAACTTGAAATTGTAATTTTGGGATGTTACATATGGGACAAGGGGTGTAAGTACTACAGCCCCTATTTCTGAGAGTGAATTCTCTCGAACTGCAACGAGTTCATTATCTATAGTTCCATCGTCGCAAAATGGAACAGAGGAGCTCCTCCGTTCATCGTAAGAGGAACTTGTTCCAGGAACGTCGTTCCTTGGAACGCCGTTGCGTCAAATCCGCACAGCATTGCAGGCTACATCCCCTCAACGGAAAAACAAAACAAACATAGACAAGAACACGATTAAACGATCCGTATACTTCGTCTTACGCTACGATGGACGGCGCAGTCAAAGCCAGAGCCCGCGAGGTCCAATCACGAGCCAGTCAGAAATGACGTGGCATATATACTGCTTCTAAACGTATGCCAGTGCCCGCATCTCTGCGCAGTGACACGCGTGCACACGTGCACACGTCAGAGCAATGTAGTACCACGGTGTTTATACGTGGCCCGGTCAGCTCAGGAGTGTAAGAATATTGCGGGCGTCATACATACACGCCGACACAACCGCCGTGCGTAATTGACCTTGCGCCAGCCGTTAAACGCGTCGTTGGCGATGCGCCGCCAAAAATAGCCCCTATCGTGCGTGGCCTTCGATTATAGGTCGCGCTAATTTCGCGTGCCAGTGTGAGTATCGATTTGGACTGGATATCTATTGGTAGACTGACCTGCATCCGAAGCGCATGCCCCCGATTTATGCGCGAACGAGGCCGAGTAAGTATACAACAAGCATCGTGGAAAAAAAAAACAAAATTACGAATTAGATAAGAATTTAAACACGACTTGCGCAATTTCTATGCGCCGGGAAAGTGAGAAAGAGGAGGAGACGAAGGGGACGTCAGAACGCCGAGCTCTGATTGGCTCGAGCGGAACGATAGGGGGTCGCCGAGACCCCTATCTGAGCGTCGTCTGCTCCTTTGCAACGTCGTCTGCTATTCAACAGCTGTCTTACCTTTACGAGCGAGCTCGACTTCGCCTTTCAGAGAGGACAGACGAAATAACTCGAGCGGTACGATGTGTTTTTGTCTAACAATTCTAGCAGACACGTATCAAGGAGCGAAGCCAAAGGACTCACGGGCGAGGTGGCCGACGCGCCGAGGTTTCTTTGCTAACAACCGAGAACGAGGGTGGTTAGCGTCCGCAAGTTCCCTCCTTTCGTGTGCGGCGTCGAGCGTATCGCGGAAGTTATGTCGTAGACTCGTTGACACCAAGAAGTCATTATTGTTTTTATTTTTGGCGAAATTTTATGGAAACTTATTTTTCTATGCCCTGTTATTTAAACAGACGAACACTTGCTCGGGGGTAATCCGATGGACTTCAATTAGCCCTCTGTATTTGCTCAAGTCACGTTTTTCTAAGCTTACTGTCTTAACAGACAGGGATAAAAACACGCTGCTTCCTTCAGTGTAGCGCGCGTGCGGCCCCGGACATCTAAGGGCATCACAGACCTGTTATTGCTCTGTTTCGTGCGGCTAGGAGCCGCTTGTCCCTCTAAGAAGGGTGCAAGGTGCAGAGAACCACGCACCTATTTAATAGGCTAGAGTCTCGTTCGTTATCGGAATTAACCAGACAAATCGCTCCACCAACTAAGAACGGACATGCACCACCATCCACCGAATCAAGAAAGAGCTCTCAATCTGTCAATCCTCCCAGAAATTTAAAATGCGACACACCGTCGTGAATGCGCCCACCACATCCGAAGACGCAGCACGTTTTCATTTCCCTGGTAACACTGCCCCTTGGACAGCGCCTGATCGGAGCAGACCTCTAAATCACACAGGACAGAAGCGGAACGTTCTTTTCTCTTTTTTTTTTTTAACCAGCAACCACGCGAAGGACTCACGGCTACAGCCACAGCTGCTACAGCACGTCCGCCATTGCCGACGCCGAGATGTTTACATCCGCGACCCCCCTCCCCCAGGAGGCGGAGCTTAGTATAACCTCCTCTCCCACCTTCACACCTCCTTTCCCATGCGCAGAAGACCGGAAATGCGCATACCTTTGTCTCCACTGCACTCGTCGAAAGCGTTAGAACGCGGGACGCTGGCGTCTGGCGTTTGGCTCTCGCATTCGAACGCGTTGGAGGAGTGGGCAGAAAATGCGGCTACTTTGACTCTCTATATAATATTGACGCCGGGAAGGCCTGTGTCTTTGCCCCTTAAACGTCATCACTAGCGGATCAAAGCAACGTCGTCTAGCTCGCGTCAGTGTCACCGCCGACGCGTCTCACAACCAGCGCGACGCTAGCACGCGGCGACGCCGAGACGGACGCGTCCTATTCGCTTTGCGGCGGCTATCTTTCTCGTCAAGCCCTGAGCGTAGTACGTGTTTGCCGCTTGGGGCGGGTCGGGATCCACTAACGATGACGTCATAGTGCAGGCCTTGACTTCTAGGTTGTAACGCCTGACTCCGCTTCTCAGCCCTTCCTGTTTGCTTGTTTTTCTTTTGAGATTCATATTGCATTACGACGTCACGCTTCCTTTTCCAAACGACTCCATTTATCCGCGCATCCTGCTGTTTTTTTGTGTGTTTTCTCTTACACTTCCGTTTCTGGACAAAGGGACAATCTGTGCAACGAGGCACGTTGCAGTCGTAAATTACGAACCCGAGAAAAAAAAAAAGAAACCGTTTTTGAACGTCTATGACCGCAAGCGTGATCCTCTTGAGAAGCAAACCCAAATGCACAAACAAAGCCCGCAATCCACGCCGGCCGCGGTAAAGCTCACATATATATATCCGGCGCCCGCAGAGAGCAAAGAGCTGTTTAGAACAAAGCCACCGCACGGCTTACGCACAATGGTGGATCAGGGGCTGGCCGAAGTGAAGGCGATGACTCTTCATTTTCTTTTGTATCGTCGGATATACTTTATTCTTACCGTCTCTGTATTCCTTTTCTACGAGGAATCGTAAGCGAGAGTGCAGGATTGAAAGATACTCTTTTGAGATCAGATCAGGCAGGGTTTAAGTTAAAGCTCATCCATCTTTGTTTTGTTTTTTTGTTTGTTTGTTTTTTGTCACACGCGTGATTTTGCAGCGAAGCTGTTTATGGCTAGGCTTCCGTGGATTTTTCGTGTGCGTCAACAAGAACTCCACGTCTACGCTCGCACCGCCCTCTCTCTGTCGTCGTTCCAAGAGCTTGCGTGCCTAGTTTCCTTTCCTTCCGCCGGGTGGCGGTCCCGTCGCGCGTGTTTAGTTTCCTCCGGCTCCGCGGGGCGGCGAGTAGTCCTCGACATGTGTGTGTGCGTACCTTTCGTCACGATGACCACCGATCGAGACAATAAATGTGTTCGTACACCTTTGTTCAAAATCCCGTGTCACGTCCGTGTCGTGTGCTAAACAGCTTCGTTGGTCCATGCACCTTTTTATAGTTTGTTTCAGCTTAAGCACGAGCATGTGTCCCTGAACAGTGCTTGCGCTGCACGAGCGCGCGTGATTGGCAGGGACGCTGAAAGCCCGAAGCTCGCGCTTGTAGCATCGGCTGCGTAACCACATTACTGGAGCTCACGCGCGGCTGGTGAGTCGAAAAGCTCAGTATCGAATTTACGCGACCAAAGGCTTGGCTGTGATCGGCTTTCCACGATTGGCCAAGAACTCGCTGTGACGTCTTTAGTGGGATCAATTCCGCTTTCGTCGACAAATAGCAATGTCAGACTGTCAACTTTCACGGGGTGTTGGTTTTAGAACGCGATGACTCCGAGATTAATTTAAATTAACAAATTAATGAACTGCTACGACACTGCGAGACAAATCCTGGTCATGACGTCACGGATGGGAACCAATTAGAGTGCGCCACCGAAGCGTCTCGGCTCTAATGCAGATACTATAAACCCGATATTCCCAAGAGCTGTCACAGATGAGATGCCCCGTAGCGTTACCAAAGAGCGTCACGAAAAAGTCGTGACACGGTCGCTATGTTCAGCGGACTTACGCCCTCCTGAATTAAACTAAATTTATTAAGCCCCGCTAAGTAATTCTTACTAATTAACAACGGTAAACAATCAGTTATAAGGAGCTAAATGTGAGTGTCCTTCCTCCTAAGTTTGTCACCAAAGTTTAAATCTGTAGGATTAAGATAACTTTTTATTTTTTAACGTTTGTTTTTATTTGGGTATATTTACTTTCTAGAATTCGACGGAACGGAACATCGCATATTTCTAAAGATATATATATATATATATATATATATATATATATATATATATATATATATATATATATATATATACATATCATGTACTATATATATATATATATATCATAATTAAAAAAAAACACGACAATTATCACGCCGTGGGTGGTCTATTTCTTTTTTACTTCTTGCAGCTACGAAATTCCGACTGAAGCGCGTCAATTTCTTTTAGGCCGAAAACACCAAAACAAATTTCTTCATCATATAAATTGACAAATTTAAGGAAAATAACGAAAAAAAACACACAAACACCCTACGATAAAAAAAGAACGAAAAAGAAATCTTAAAAACTGCGTAGGGCACACAGCGAGATCTAAACCGATCTCACGAAGAGATTCGACAAGGATCGCTCGGAACGCCGAGAATTTTCTAATCCACTGGTTCTTCCAAAAAAACGTCGACGACAACATCTCGATTGCGTATACGTACACTCCTCTCTTTTCCCAAATCGAGATGAACCGAAACGAGAGCCGGACCACGATTTGATTGGACGCGACGAGTGACGTCGCGCTTTCTCGACCGTTGATTGGTCCGTCCGGCCGCAAGAGGTCGTGACGTAGCGCGTTCGCGGCCCCTGATTGGCTGAGCCCACTCGCGTAGCCTTCGCTTCGCTCCGTCTCGGACCATCGCGGCGTGCACGCATGCCAGCCACGGGGAGTCTATGACGTTAATAAATGGACGAATAAGAGGATTCTGCCGAGTAAGCGAACATGGTGGAGGGCGGTGGGAGGGAGGTCAAGAATGCAGGAGAACGTCGCTGAAATGTAAAACGAACGAGCTAGGCCTATATGATGTATTATGTACGGGATCCCGACGCGCGGAGAACTAAAAGAAATGAACGCGAATAAATAGAGCGATCCTTCTTTTTTTTCTTTTTTCTCTTTTCTGGAAAAAAAAAAAGAAAGGGGGGGGGGTGGAGAAGTAAAAGAATGAGCGACAATAAGATTTAGGACAGAATGCGAGGTGGAGAGCGGGGAGTAGAAATGCTCGCGTAAAATATGTCTTTGATCTCGCGTTTTTTCGCCACGGATGAGAAGTCCGCATCGTGTATATAAACCCAGAAGATCTACGGATAACGCGGTGACGCTTTCCTGGCAACTCGGTGTCAGGTGCTGTATGTTATTTTTTCCACCGACATGTTTGTTTCGTTGAAAGTTGTTTGTGAATCGAAGCGATTTGTCTGTCGAGGTTCGTTACTCTCCTGGTCGCATCCACGTAAAATACATGGTCGTACAAAATAGCTCTGCAGAATCGATTGAAGCACACATACGTGTGAAGCAAACATGTTTTGATTCTGCTTGATGTGTGTATACGCAGACACTTTCTGCCGTCGTGTGTGCAGCGACCACGGCGTGTTTCTTGTGCCGTGTAAAAGCAGCGTGAGAACTTAAGGTGTGGGCAAAGTATACTCAGACAACAGGGTCTCCGCAGCAAAATCCACAACGGCAGACTTGGTAGGTTCTTGGCGCACCAGAACGCGAAGGAAATGAAGAACACGTTGAACTTTCACGAGGAAGAGATCTATACTCGGATAGACGTAGGCCTACGCTTTCCGGTTTTTATAAGCACCTCTCCAACCCCTTTTATTATACATGATTTTGAGGTTCCTTCACGGCTAAGCACATACGTGTGTTTTTTAGTTCTTTATTTTAGATAGATGAATGGATGAATGTTTCACTGCTAGACACATATGTGCTCTCTTTCGAATGGATGGATGGATGGTTGAATTATTTTAACTGAGTGGTAACTTGCGCCACGTAAAAGGTGTTTTTAATTTTAACAGATTAACTTCTTGGAGCGACCCCTTACGGCCAAGGAGCCGTAATGACGCGCCTTTCCAACACCAAGGGAAAGATCAGAGCGAATTAAAACGTGTGAAATTAGGAACCTGGAAATGCCGAACATCTTTAAAAAAAAAAGAATAAAAAACAAAAACGAAACGCTATTAAGCGGGCCATGGTATAACTTCGTAGTCCTCCAATCACGCAGCAAAAGGAGATAAAAAAAGAAAAAGGGAAGCAGTTCAAGTTTCTGAGCCCGCCCGCATCGGATTGCACCGCGCTCGTTCTGCTCATGCGCGTTGGAAGTTTGGAGGAGGAGGGAGAGGAGGTTGCTCGTGTGTTCGCGGCACGAATAGAGATTCATTAGTCGCTTGGAGGCAGGTCTGCTTAATTGGCGAGGCTCGTCACTAATTGCTGCTTTCAGCGACGACGCTTCCCAAAAGGGCCGCCGAATTTCCAAGGCTTCCTTCCTCCTAACCGACTCACTGCTAGTGCTGCCGCCGCCGCCGCCGACGCACGCGCTCTCGGCCAGAGAGCCCGTATGGAAGAGAGGGTCCATCTCACAAACATGGGGAGGGAGCGTTTGCAATTTAATGGCCGACGTCTCTTTCGTATCTTGGGCGTAAGTGCGCATGCGCGGCGCTTTCGGGTGGCGAGGGGGAAAGCAGGCGGAAAGGCGGAGGCGTTTGCAGACGATCAACGCTTCTTACAACCTCCTCGCACCTCGTATATTTCAAAGGCGGCCCATAAATCACGTGACTCCAATCCAGCAGTTGGACACTCTCTACAATACAGGCACTCTCTACTGTCCGGGCATGTTTGAACCGAACACCCTCTATCGGCACCAATTCGAATCTGCAGAGTTTTCGAACTCGTGGGTTGTATTCGCCGCGCGCGCGAAGAATGGAAAAACTCTTTTTTTTTCTCTTCCCCTCTTGGCGCGAGGAGAGGGAAGTCGGTGGAGACTTTCGTCGGCGGCCGTGCCGCGCGAAGAGAGCGAGGAGGGCGGCCCTGGCGTCCCGCCAAGAATGGCGCGACGAAGGGAGAATCTTCGTGTCGTCTGCTCGAAAGACTTGTTTTCAAACGTTGCTCGCGTTATGCGAAATCCCACTTTGGCAGTCTCCGGTTGCTATACGCGTAATGTCGGATGGTTTTAGAAACTTCCACCGCGTTTACCCACTTACTTCGCGGATCACCGGTGGCAATCCAGGACGGCAACCACGACGGCTATGAGAATAAATCACGTCGCAGCTCCGTCCTCCGGTACGTGACGGCGCAATTCCACCCGCATGGCGCGACCGTGCTATACAGCTATCGCTTTCGTTTCTGCGCACATTGTAAGCAAAACGTACGATTTTTTCTTTCTGTTTTACAGATTGCTGATTGGTTCCGCGCTTGAATGGATCTTTCCTGGTCCGACTCCGCAGTAGCGTAAAAATGTCGTTCGCCCGAACTGTGTCGTCACCTCCGATACGTCATTCATGACGTCATCTGCACTAACTCACCGGGTTTTTGGGAGGAATAGAAATATGTTCGTGTTTTTTTTTCCTGTAGCATCGCCGCTCATTGTCCGCAAAAAAAAAGATGTAGCGCTAGCGGAGTTTCAGAACTGACCCTTATCTGATTCACGACTTAATCAGCGAATGTCGGAGCTGTCCACCGAGAAAATCGGGGCGCGTTCCCGGTATGCGCTAGTCGCCATTCATCTCCATGTGTTTGCGGGCTACGTACGTCTTCGTTTCCTCATTGCAAACTTCCGAAAATCACTTATAACGTTTGAATTATATACTATATAACCGTATAAGTTCTGAAACTTTGACACCTGCTCCGGAGCACTAGTGCTCTATACATTTGGGTGGCGACTGAGTGCTCGGCGAAGCGTAGTTTAATTTTGCGGTAAAGAAAACTGGAGGCCTATATTTACGGCAGAAGGCGTATATTTCCCAGGCTCTTGTTGAGACTGGGGCTGTCTCCTTAGCGACTTTTCAAATATAAACTCGTGCAAAGAAAAAAAAAGTTTCGTAAAATGTATTTATACCTAGAATATGAGCCTATAACTATTGTTTCAGCTTATAATATGTGCCACCGAATTTATGCGAAACGAATACAAACCATAAAACAAATCTAAAATAAAAAAATCTGCAATTAAAAAAACAAGACAAAAAAAAAACACGACGGGTTTAAGTCAGGGTTGTCAACCACGGCTTCATTCTCAGCCATATTTTTGCCCTTCCATTATCACAATTAAAACTTTGTCTGGCAACCTGCAGCGGGTGTTTTTGGGACATTTTTTAGTTAGTGAGGTCGGCTTACAGTAAAATTAGTTCTCTTTTATACCACAATTTTGCGTTGACGCCTAAAACAACAAATAAGAAAAAAAAGAAAATCTATCCCGTTATAGTAAAGTTTTGGTCGAAGAAATGTTCGTGCTTTTAAAGCACTCGCCACAGCAATCGACACGGTGATTTCTACGCGGACAATAAACGGAGATGGACGTGTGACACAAACCGGCCTGTGCACGCTCAGTACTCTCAGTCACATGACGCCATTACTCGTCGAAGATGTAGACATTAAAAGAAGTATTTACAGCCTGTCGCGTGAGTGAATGGCAGTGAAAGTGATACATAAGCCGTATAATGAAGAAATACTGCGCTTTGTTTGGCTTTGTTATCTACAATAAACGTTTGGCACGCATGTTGTCTTCTTTTTTTTCTTTCATAAATTATCGATGAAAATTACTATATTAAAATGCAAGAGGAGCGTAGCAGCGGTTGACAAAGGAAATTTTCAAATGAAGTGCTCGGAGTTTAAGAGACTGTCACGCCATCTTTGTTCGTTGTCCGAAAGCTTTTTTTTCTTTTTATTTTTTTCGTTGCTATTGTTTTGCTTTGTGTTGTCGGGGGCGCTCGACAGTTCGTAATTTCACCGTGACCCGGAGTTACTCTTGACGGTGGCAACAGCTGGTGTTGAAGTTCCTTCGTCTGAAAACGCGACGACATAAACGCGTAAAAATAAAATTACGTTTGAAAGACAATCAAATTTAAATTGCGACTGCTTTGGGGGAAGCTGACGTGCAGTGTGCGGGCTTCCTGCAAAATAATTACGAAGGAAGCCGTGCGCGCATGAAACGGTTGGGAAACTTACTATAAACATGCGCCTTTATAAACCTTAACGTTGAACTTCTAATGACACAGGACGGTGCTTGATATAAATTCATATAGACAAAAAAGAAGTATAAGCGTGTGTTACATAAACGATCATATAAAATATAAACTGAAAATGATAGTACATTTTTGGTTGGTGTCTGAGACCAGTTTTGAAGCCTTGTTACTATTACGCTATGAAAAGTCACTCGACGCATTAAACGGTAAACACGAGAAAAAAGCTTAACAGTATTGCTTTTTGA
Source organism: Ixodes ricinus (assembly GCA_037355805.1). Taxonomy (NCBI): domain Eukaryota; kingdom Metazoa; phylum Arthropoda; class Arachnida; order Ixodida; family Ixodidae; genus Ixodes; species Ixodes ricinus. The sequence goes on along the minus strand of JAZHYW010018771.1, from coordinate 193,800 downwards.
CCGTATAAACAGTAACTATGATCCAAATTCGAAACATGAACAGAGAACTTCACAGCAGACACCAGACACAAAAAAACACCTAAAAATACATCCAACATATACTATATACATACATATATATATATATATAGTAAAAGAGACAACAACAACAAAGAAGTCAATCTGGGAATATTTTCTCTTGCTTGAACGATTGACAGTGATTCAGAATTAGTTTAAACAGAACGCTATCTTTACGAGTGCACTTAATATGGTTCTCGACAGAATACCTATGGTCACTAGGGTGTAGCAGGTTGTCAAATGACTGATGCTATCGCGGCACATGCATGCTCACAAGTGCTTTCAACAAGACAATCCCTTTCAGCAACATGCCTTGACAAGGCACTAACCTCCACATTTATCGACATGCAAAACATAAAACGAATTCGTTCTTTTGTTTGTTTTGTTTTAATGCTTTACCCTTCTCTACCAAAGTAGTAGCTATAGTTCGGGGATTATTTCACGTCTCTGACTTTCTTTGTTTAACTCAATTAAAAAAAATGCGTCCCGTTAACTTGTTAATTGGTAGAGGCTACATACTTCATTAGCGATTGTTCAAATTTCGTAAGATTACTGCCTGTTAAACAAGGCCTGGCAACGATTTCGCGTCAAATGTTAGATTCAAGAACACGTTCGGCCATATCTTTCTAGTGCCAAACAACATATAACATCGGTTTATATTCAGACTGCTTATCGAGACTGAGTATCCCCCCCCCCCCCATGTAATGCCAAATAGGTGTTTGGGATATTACAGAACAAATATATAAATAAATAAACACAGATGATGATAATAATGATAATCTTTAATTAATCAAGATCAGCCATACAAAATGTCAGGTCTGCCGAAGCCAGAGTTAAGGCTTGTGGGCGCGCGACCTGTGCAGTGAAAGCACATTTTTCACACTTCCAAATACGAACGAAGATCAATAACTGACACTGAATTTTTTGAATGCTTATTTCTGTCATTAAACAATTCATTCCACTTTTTTTTTTGAGGTGACGATTTGTTTTAGAAAGAAATATAGAATCTTGCAAGGCGTTGAGATATTCTCAGGACATCAAAAGCCCTAAGACTTTCTCCACTAGCGACTATATATTCGTGGAACTTCGTAGCGACTTTTACACCTTGATGCTGAACTGTAGTTTGTAGAAAGAGTGAATAAAAACAAGGTACCTTATTTCCAGACTATAGTCCGCACCTGGTGTATAATCCGCACTTAGTGCCTAATCCAGAACGTAAACATGATCATACACGCACACCTTGACAAATGCTTGCTGTATTAGCTCATCAAGAAGCCTGTCTCATACACGTATCACTACTAAATTAACTCCGTTATCCGTGAAATCCTTCGCGTCTTGTCACACTGAACGATCGAGAAAAATACAAAGCCTTGTATAGTCCGCACCTGTAGATGGTCCGCATCGGGTAAAATTTCAACTTGCTAAACATGTATAGTCCGATCTCTGTTACGTCACGGCGCGGTGGTGGCGCGTCGGTCGCACTTCCGGTCTGGGGCTGTGGGCGGAAGGCCCCATATGAGGCGTGTATTCCTGCGTTGTTTTGAAAGGAACCTGACGAAGACATGCCTTTTCGTCAAACCGCCGCGAAAGGGGCTGTACTAAAAGAGTCGAGAAAGGTTTGAAGATCAGTTTTCATGTTCTCGGTTCGTCCGAGACCGTGGAGATGTGCCGTAAAAATGGTAAACCAGACGCCGCCGGACCACAATTGCTTGGGCGGGAAGCACTTTGGATTGAATTCACGGATACTTGTGGTCATCAGAGTTATTTGTTTTGTTCCAACATAAACGCCGGAAAACCGTCAAGTTGTACGGCCCACCTGCGGACTACGTTCAGTGCGTCTTGAAGTTCGAACGGCCGTCTGATCGTTCGAACTGTCGTCTGCTCTTTCAAACGCTTCTGCTTGTCGTCTGCTCTTTTAGACGACACCGGCCCGTAGACGAAATGTTGGCCCGGTACTTGCGATAAGAAGTAAGTGCAGGCCTCAAAAGACTTAAGTTTGAAGGTTGGTAAGCAGGCTCCACGTAAACAGTAGATACAAGGAGATGTTGATTATTGTTACCAGCGGCCATCACCGACTTGTTATGCCTGATTCACTTCGTCCGATTCTGCTTGCGATTTTCAGTATCGACGTCGACCATCTCAGCTACGGTTCACGCTTTTGCAGCCCGAGCGACGTCGCGACTGAAAATTGCGAGCAAAATCTCATCATGTGAGTCAGGCTTTAGCGTACATTCTGCGGCGTCCACGCGGAATGAATCGCCGCATGTCAGATTATTCACGCGAAGTTTTGCGGTGTAACGAGCCTCGTTAATTTCGCTGACGCCGCTCATGTAGTCAGACATTGCCAGGAAGACGTAGAATCAACAATTCGAAAGCGATAAAGGGCAGGGGGACTCACACCAACGCCGACAACATCGCATTTCAATGGTTTGTTTATGGGCGACGGCGAGCTTGTTGCCCACACCCCACCGCGCATGCGCGGCGCCGGTGGCGTCCGCTAGGGGCGCTGCGGGCGCTCCGGTTTGTTTGTAAACATGAGTGGCGTCGGAAAATACGGCAGCTGCAGCGAGGCGAACAGGTTCTCACTAGAACACATCGATACATTAGCAGTTTTAGTAGACCGTGTTTCCCCTCCGCTATGCTCCTCCGCTACCCGGAACTCTGCAGCCAAGGCCATCGCGCGCAGGCGCAGTGGCGATTCCGCGCTCCGCTCTGCGGAGAGCGGCTCGCACACAAAAACGTGTCTAAACTAAAACTCCCTATTGTAACCGCACTTCTCAACGTCCCCACTCAGAACACTATCGATTCTGGCATGTCGAGTTGCGAGGAACAATTAAAAAGTAAAGTAGTGCCGTATCTGATGCACGCTATAGGCCAGAAGAATGCGGTTAACAACTCCCTGGATGTAAACGGAAGAAGCATTTTTAAATTGTAAAGCTGGCAAGACACATTACAGAGACGCTTCGCAATAACAAGACATGTGCATGTTCCATGTTAAATCGAAATTAAAAAAAATATAGCAATATATTTTATAGAATTCACATACTGTACAGGAATGCAGCAACAGGGAGCGCAGTTAGAATCATGCAAGAATAACTGCGGGAATACATTGAACATTTTCCAAGGGCTGCGAAAACAAACGAGGCTTAGTTTTAGAAGAATTCACACCTATCATATTTGCTTTAACCAGTCCATGACTGCGAGAGCATCAGCTTGTTGCATATAAATGGCGGGTGCAATATCAGTGTGACTGGTAAATAACAGAGTGTCATCCGCATATTGTAGTATGTTACCTTACTAGTGACAACAGCCGGGAGGTCGTTTACGTAAATATTAAATAATAAAGGCAACAGTATAGAACCGTGCGGCACTCCGGAGTGAGAAGGTCTTCGTTACTTCGAACACTTCCCAACGACACCAACTGTGAGACGGGATCGTAAAAAAAATCATGTAGCAAAGTGAAGAAAGGACCTCTTGAATCGCTACACGGTACAATTTCTTAAGTAATATTTTATTGCTGAACAGAAATCAAACGCTTTCGCGACATCGAGAAAGAGACTCGCAGACACAGGAGTGGTTATCGAAGGACGAATGAAGAAAGTCTGAAAACGACGTCCAGTAAGGATGACGCTACCACGCCCCGAGCACTGAAAGCCGTACTGTGAAGATGAGATTATACAATGCTTATCAAGAAAACTGGTCACGGAAGCCAACAGGTGCTTTTCTAGAATTTGCGATATGCTGGGAAGAATCGAAACGGGGCGATACGAGGACAGCAGATTACCAGGGCCACCTTTGTGGATAGGTATGCTACGATTGCAGTTTTTAGATGGTCCGGTAAACAACCAGGACGCATGAATCCGTTTATCATGGCTACTAGAACATCTGCAAACGCATCAAAATTATCACATGCAAAGGTCTATGTTAGATATACCATCAATTCCTGGCGATTTGTTTCCTTCGAAAGCAAATAAAATAGAACGTAACTCAGCCCATGAAAGTGTATAGATGAAAAGCATGTGAGGAAGTTATATTCGTGTCATAAGCATTTGAAACATATCGTCCCCTGAGCTATTACAAATGGAAGTGGCGAAAGGACCACGTTTCGCCAGAGTTGAAGCGAGCGTTGTAAAGTTTTCGTCTGTAATGACTACGTATTAGCGCATTTATACACGATTACGAGAGGCCTTGAATTCCGCTCTCAACTCCTCATTTCTGAGCGCACGCCGATTTACTAAAAAAAGAAAAAAAAAAGAAACGGTTGTTGCGGGAAGCAAGCGGCCATTTCAGACAACTGCATAGCAGACGACGCGCGTTCCTTATCAAGTAGGCTTAGCGAACGACGTGGAAGAAATAATTCCGATAAGCCTAAATAACGAGGACGTATGGGGCGCATGGCACACTCAAACAGGCGGACGCAACTACAAAAAATTAATTGCGCTAAAAAAAGAAAAAAAAGAACTTCCGCTGCAAAGATTTACGTTCAAAACTATATCTCGAAAGTAGATAAGCCACGCGTCATTAGTGAGACGGCTCGATAAATCATTAAATCGGTAATCAATATTCGAAAAAAAAACGAGCACTGAAACTGAATTATTGAAGCAGTAACCGGATAATGTTGAGAGGATAGGTAAGCAATAGCGTTAAAACAGCTACAAAACAACAAAAAACAACAACACTAATACCAACCGGATATCAAGACAAACCGCGAATTGCAACCGCACAGAGTTTCCCTCGTCAACATCACGACAAACACATGCACGAAACAGGTTTGTTCGGCGCAAGGCCACACTCACGCACAGCGCATGCACGTAAACGAGACACACTCTACGTGCCAGCGATAGCCCCTTCTCAAAACAAAACAGAAACAAATCCAGGCAACCAAACACACCAAAATGGCGGCCACCCGACCACACGCAGACACGACACGACCCGCGTTTTATCGGGTTCCCGAGATAGCGGACTGTATACGCGTGCGTTTGAAGGCGGAAGTTCTTCCCGCGCTCATCTCCAGGGGGTGCCACCGTTGCTCTGTTGCGCCGCCATTAAAGGGAGAGGGTCCCTTAATGCTCCCCTAATGTTGGCTCTGCTTGTTAAACTTTCAAGAGGTCACTCCCCGTAATGACACGGCAGTTCGCTGCAGAGATAGCAGAGCAGGTTGGTGAAGGGAAGGGAGAAGGGCGGCGAAACATGGCCGCGTCTGCCAACGCGAGCGCTGATTGGTCGTGACAGTTTCGTTCAGCCAATGGTCGTGCTCCGATGTGCTCGAGTCGTCGTCTGCTTCCGTTGGCAACGTCGTCTGCTATACGGCCTATCGACCTTTTTTCTCGGCCGAGAGGGTTCCGGCGTCTTCGAGCACACACAGGGCAGGCAACAATGGAAGAGACTCGAATATCTCTTTGTCGATCGTAAACAAAGGAGGCGCATCTAGGGAAAAGTAAACGGAAGAAATAGAAGAGCTTCGTTTCGATCGTCTGGCAACAGCAACAGCGCGGGCACGTTGAAGTCGTTTCGTGTTTGCCGCCTCTTTCTTGTTGTAGATTTCTTTTTTTTTGCCTTGAAACGGTGTAGGTTTACGCACGCATTGAAAATTCGATAATGTCGTTGATACAAAAAAAAAATGACGATTGAGACGAAATTGGTCGATAATGAGCGTCGCTCAGATCGTGGCCCTTATCCCTACGGTTTGCGAGAAGTGGGCCGATAACTGTTCTACTCGATAAAGGCCTTATTTACCATATCTAACGGCGCATCTCGTCGAATTTATTAAACTATGCAGACGTGGTCGGGCCGTGTAATTTGAGTTTTACAGCGGATTTTCATTTGTATCATGTCGTCTACCCACGTTTCTTTTTTTTTTTTTTTTCTTCCAACAAACCATTTGTTGTTTTCTAGCTATAATATAGATACGAGCGATTTGTATGCGATATGCACGAGATAAACCATGATACATGTACGGAAATAGTCTTTTTTTTAGCTAAAATGCTGCGATCGTCGTCGTTTGTATGATCAATATAGTAGATTCTACTTTTCTAGAAATAAAATATGTTATTTTGAAAGCAAGGAATACAGGTGAGCGGTAATAATGCTTTGGTTTTGGCCGGATGATAAGAAGGGAGGTTTGCAACTTTTTACCGACTATTTGTCACTCGTCTGACCTATCGCTGTAAATTAATGTAAATGTGCATTCATTTTTTTTTTATTGTGATGAAAGTACGTATGCACAAGGAATGCATGAGACGGTACTAATCTGGACACAACGGACCCCGAGACAACATCCGTATTTAAAAACACTGTACACTCGAAAATCACGTGCACTGTAGAGTCACTAGAAATAGAACTGCGCTTTTGGGTAACCACACGTCAGCCATTTTGTTGCTTAAATTCATTGTTGCCAGTTCTCTAAAACTTTAATCTAAAATCGCAAAAAAAAAATCTTCTTCCCGGTATTTAGAAAAAAAAAAAGATACGATACAACAGTCCGCAATAGAGCATGCCGATATCACCTCGTGACACCATATCTGAATATGAGGGTGTCGGATTTTCCAATTGTCATAGCCAATTGCGTCTGCTCTACACTATAGACAACAAAATGGCGGCGCCCCCAAAGACGTCCGGGGAGTGGAGTGTCGGTGCTCTAGCCTCTACGTGTGTAACTTATGTATATAGTGGCTCTCACCGCCACGAATAGCATCATAAACCGAAACCGGGACACGTTACTCGAACCTTGCGGTTTCTGCAACCGCTGTAACGACAACACTAATCACAAAAGCGACAAATATAGGCAACCTCAACGCGCCCCCCCCCCCCAAAAAAAAAAAAAGTGAATAAATAAATAAATTGAAAAAGAAACTTGGCAGCACTAGAAACCGTCTCTATCCAACCCTCGGAGTTGAGAATACTGCGCGCCGTGTTTCCAAACTGGAGAAGCGCTCCGAACACTCAGTCGGAAGTCGATTTCGATGTTTCCTTCCCTCTCCACTTTCCTCCTCACACTCTGTTTCACCCTCTCTCTCTCTCTCTCTCTCTCTCGCTTTCCGCTTTTACGGTGTTTGTTTGTTTATTTGCATTCGTTTGTTTGTCTGTAGTGTCCTCGTGTTCGTGCGACCAAATATCTTGGAGAAAAAGAAGAAGAAAAAAAAAACGCGTCAAAAGTCGCAAACACGCGAACATCCACTCGCGCGCCCGGGGACCGGGTGTTTTTACGGGCCTAGTCGGCAACGCCTCCTGATTGGACGAGCGATAAGCCGCTTCGATTCGTCGTCCTGGCTGGCGCTCGACAAAAACTTCCTCTACTATGGTCGCAGCGAGCAGCCAATTTTCGGGCTCTGTACACACGGGGCCGAAGGACATAGTTCGGCAGCGCTGAAACAGGCAATGAAATAAGAAAACAACAAAAAGAAGAAATAAGGGTTCGAATGCGAGCAAACTCTTGCCAAGGCCAGACAACAAAAAGAAAGGGAACAAAAGAAAACAACAATGGCCACGACCTGAAAGTGCGGCAGGCAGACGCAAGGTGGAGACGGCGAGCAAAGACAGTCGCCGCCGCGACAGACGTGAAACGCAAACAAAAGAAAAATAAAAAAAAATGTGTAGAAACATTTATACGAACGGATGAGAGAAACAAAGAAAAAAGCGGTTGGAAGGGCTTCGAAACAAACGATCACAACTTCCGAGGTAACGCGGACAGACACGAAAACAACACCAACAACACACAGACACTCTTCAGGCAACGGTAGTTGGAATCTCCGCACACGGTTGTAACCATGCAGCGTGGAAACATGAAAGATAACTGACAAATCACAAACAGACAACAAACACCGAATCATTCAGGCACGTGGAAAGACGAGAAAGATAACGGACAAGCAGAAAACATACAAACAAAAACACAAGAGCTTACACAAAACACCGGATCAAGTGGATGCCGAGGAAAGAGTAATCATGCCGCCACGGCTCACCTGTTGGTCTTTGGCGAGAGCGCGCCGGACGAAAAATAACGCGACAGTCGCGACGGGCCTCTCGTTGTTTGGATGATCGACGAGACTTTGCGAGACCACGCGAGACCCTGCTGGAAATTCTGCGCCTCTCCGTGTCTTTCGCTAAACGAAGCTAATTTAGCGAAGTCGTCTCTCTTTAGGTTGCTTCCGGCGCTCCTATTATACTCCCTCACTGTCTCCTTATCGACCGTGTGTTCTTGTTGTTAAAAAGGATATCGCGAAACTTTTCTGGAACCTCGGCATGCGACCAGATATATATATATATATATATATATATATATATATATATATATATATATATATATATATATATATATATATATATCATCCATATTTTGAGTTGTCCCGCATAACGAGACAAAAATGCATGTACTTGCCTAGTTCGTTCTCCAAAAATGTTGCGTTATTAGTGGGGTATTCATATAAGGGGCATGACCGTTCATTACAAAATTTAGATAATACCGGCCACTGTGTGCACGCAATACTAAAACGAACCGGCGGGGGGGGGGGGGGGGGGGTTTGACGATAGAGGCAGTTTGTTACCCTCCGTCGCCAGCTATGGCATCAGAGTCGTTAAAATTTTCCGCGCATGCGCGTACGATCTTTGCGTTAAAAGTTCGAAAAAGGCGAGCCTGCTCGAACTCGAACCTCGAGAGGATCGCGAAATTCCCGGTGCTTTTGATTTGCGGCTTCTCTATTATCTTTTAAGGGATACTGAACCGAAATTTCGAGTTCCCAAAACAAGGCTGGACGGATAGGCGGGACGCTGCAAAAGCCCCAAAACATCCCTCACACAGCGATGCCTCTAGCGGATGTCTGTATATTTTCGGAAGAGGAGTACGCGATTGAACACGGCCGACGAGGCCGCCTACGAGACATGTGACGTCATGATTCTCATTCCCTCCCCTCCTCGCTACGTCCCGGTGCAAAGAGCTCAAGCAAAACCGTGAAGCTCCAGAGCTGGTCCGCCGTCCAGCTCTTGAGCGCTACGTATGTTTTTTTTTTTCGCCTGGAACGTGGGGGATTTGGAACCACAAAAAAGGGTGACGTCCACCGATTTCGCAGGAACTTTACGGAAACATGTCCGCCGTGTGAATACACCCTTAGGACGCTAAGGACGGCTGAACGCATCTGTTGCTTACTCCAGTGATGCTGCTCTTTCTAGCGTGATGATGATGATGATGATGATGATGATGGTGATATTGATGGGAATGTCTGCTACTGCCTTGCACGCGTTTAGAAGTAGCATGGGTGACGCATCGGTTCTATGTCGTTTTCATTATGCCTGGTCATCTGTAATCGCAATTTGATGATATTACATCGTTTGAACACTGTGAGAACATCGCGAATAATTGCAACGAAATAGACACACACAAACACGCACACCCATACACACACACGCCACACATAATTTTTGCTTATTGTGCTTTGTTTGTTTAGTGTTACAAAATGTTTATTGTATTCTATACTTTGGAGCGACAAACCTAATCGTACGACACCTTCCGAGAGAAGGTATCTGCGAATAAATAAATTAACATAAAACCTTCCGGCCGTCCCGACGGCTCTATACGTGACCTGCCCGACGGTCAGGCATGCACCGGCCACTCTCCGAACTTGTTGCCGCGACCACACCGGTCCTTCGAAACGATTGGGAATCGAAGCCGAGCTTCCGTAACACCATTCCCACTCACGCAGCTGGAGGAAATGCCCTTCCGCCCGGTAGCCGCGCTGCGTGGCGTCGCTGCATGCACGCGCCATTATAAGTCGAGTCGGTCTCGCTGCCGCACCCGTGGCGAAATGCTCCAACGTGCGTGCATAATTCACAAAGCCTCCCGACTCCCCCCTGTTTTGCGGTGATGGCCTAGGAGTGTGCGGTGCATCCAACGCGAAGCACGCGTGACGATTCGCAGCGGCGAAGGCGCATGCCTGCACTATACTCACGCCGCCTGTCTGTCTGTCTGCCCAGGCGCTCATTACAAATTCAAGAACGCTGGTTTCTGTTCTGTCATTCTCGCGTTTCTGTTGCGTTTTAAAAATGAGAGGAGGGGGGTGAGGGGGTAGCAGGAACGTGATATTTTCTTTTAGGTACGCAGCGTGTAGCAGACGCTACGAATGTTCGCAATTTCTCAACCCCGTGTTGGTTGTCCCTTTTGTCAAAAGGCGTAACACGCGAAAACGCTCATGACGGATTTGGTGACATCAACCTATTTCTTTTTTTATGTGTTATGCGCGTACAAGGCAGGACTTTGATTGCCCAGGTTCGGGCACTCATTTTGATTGAACAGTATAAGAGGAAATGTTTTTGCCGGTATACTATGTTCAGCGAGCTTTGGTTTTGTGTGGTTTCGAAGGCAGCAATCGCTTGCTCAGTGTCCACGCTTGTGCGGCGAGCTTGTAAGCTATGTAAATTTTCCTGCCTTTTTTTTTTATCAGAGCGCAGTTATTTTTTAGGTAACAGATCGACGCGTAAGATTCGTAACTCAGCAGACGCGACTTCACGGCAAGCAAGCGATCGCACACTTCACATATAGTGTGCAGGTATACTTGTCCGGGAGTGCGTGCGTTTGTGTGTATGCGTGCGCACGTGTGCGTATGTGCTTACGCGCACGAACACGCGCTCATACCTATACGCTGGCAAATTCAATCGTTTGCTTAGACGATTCCGTACGCTGAAAAACTATATATATATATAAACATGTTTACGCACCATACGAAGCTATCATGATACAAGCACGCGTGCACACGCAGACACTGGAACGACTAAAAGCATACAATTTATATACAATGCAAAAAAAAAACTGTGTTGTTTACATTTACTTTTCACCATATACGCGTCGAAAGAGGAAAAGAGCAAGTTCGCCGCGGTTCATCCAGAAAAGAAGAAAAGAGGGGCAGTAGTTCATTTTCGGTTTATATGACAACGAACTTTTCTACGTACTCGGCTCGAAACTGGAAGCACGCGATAGTGTTACTGTAATCGAATTCCCTGGCACCACTAAGCGAATTCGGTGTGATAATAGGCGGTTATTCGAAAAGCCTCCGTCCCATGCACGTAGGAAGGAGGGACGTGGACATCTGCTTCCGGTCCGCTCCCATCTGTCCCAACCAAGCCTCAAGTTCTGGCAAGAGGACTCGAGCCTGTCTACATTATCCGAAAAAAAAACTGTTCCATTAACCGCCGCGTAATTGAGTTTAGGGACCGTATCAGCGTAGTTCGAGTGGCAGTAACAATGGCGGGTCGATAAAAACGTGACATGACCGTCGCTTTTTGTTTTCTTGCTTTTCTTTTTATCAACTTTCCTAAGCGCGATTTTGTAGGTTAATCTTCTTGTACGTGGGAACCTCTTTAGGCTGATTAGTAATTCTGATTCAGTGTACCTCGTTACGAAGACGTGTGTGTTCATGTGAAAATCACACGTAACTAGTAAGTCCATTGCTCGAGGCGATACTTTTACAAACAGCTGAGTTGGAGAATAGTCTGTTTAACCGAATTGGTAAATGAAATGGTGACATAAACCAAGTTTTGACTATCGGCTGCTAGTTATAATGAACGCAGCAGATCAGCTCATTTGGGACAGCATATTTGTAGACCAACCTATAGACTACTCATTCTTAGGCGTAGTGTACAGTGTATGAGATCACTCTGAGACCATCGTGTGGTACCGTTCGCACCTCTAAATTATATATTTCACTCGCAAACTAATTTATAGACCAGATTTTCATACGGCCGAAATTTCACAAATATTCTAGCTAAATCTCGGCTGACTGTCGGATTCAACACATATTTTGAGCTACATTATCGGTTCAGTCACATCATTAACTGCCGATCACATTTTAGTCTCACGGACCAACCAAATTGACCGATATCAAAATCAAACCCTCAGTGGCGAAAAAGAATAAACAAACGAATCGCCTATACGAGACCTGCTGCCAACGCTTCGTAGATTCAACCACGCAGAATCCAATATGTATACGTTTTTGGACAAATTCGCGCAGACGCGATTGACGGCAGCTGACCCTTTTTTTCCAATACCTGAAGTTCTAATAACCGAACCGGGAGGTTGAATGTCACGGGCGCCTGTCACGTGTCAGAAACCCGTCAGTCCAGCTCGGAGATAACCTAAAACCGCCCCGGCGCTCTTGAGATGCACACTACAGCTTGAGTGACCCTTCGTCTGGTTTTGACTGGCAAGGTTTCCGGTCTTCACAGAAAGGAGAACGGATCGAATTTCACCAACGATGTCACAAAAAAAAACCTCGAATTTCGTGTTGTTGTTTTTTTGTGTGTTTTTAAGCTTTTAAATGTTTGAGTGGACAGTTTTGGTGCTCGAGTTTTCGCGTGCAGGCTAGCTTGGGTGGAGTAAACTTCTTACAGTCACCGATATAACTTAAGAGACGCAAGCAGTGAGTTTTTATGTTGACATTTTTGTTTTGTTTTGCGGCACGAAGATGTAGGTGATTGCACGACGGTGCAAGAGTAACAAATACTCTCCATCAAATGTATTTGCGAGATACTAGATTGCAACCCAGAGGTATTTAAATTAGAGTATCTCGAGCAGAGCATACGTATTTGAGAATAGGCAGGCACACGTCTGGTTGGTAGAGACCGCCATGTTTGAAGTTTGCAGGTCCGCATCTCTAATGTTGACTTACGGGGACGGCCCGAACGCTAAGCTCGCCGAGCAGAACGACAAAGAAAGAGCTGGGTCACCTCAGCATTCTTTGTTTAATATTGCCTGTAGGTAACCTGACACTCGGCACAAGGCAAAGGTTCCAGTTCAAAGCTTTCGAGAGACAAAACCGCGAAGACTGGGTGGTCTCCCTGCAGGCTGGTTCCTCCACAAACACTTCACGCGTTGGTTCCCATGGGGCTGCAGTGTGGTCGGTCGTCTGTAGACCGATCACACGCTTCCCAGAGGCAGGGCAAAGAAGAGACCCCCCCCCCCTTACCCGATCCGAACCCAGTTAAAAGAGTAAATACACACCTAAAAAGAAGGCGGGTTAGGGGTGGTTAGGGTCTGGCATGTTGACACTCGGGATCAAATTTCGCTTCGGATGTATTTTTTTTTAAACTTTTGATGCTGTTTTTGACAGTATCCGTTTTCTACCATGCCGCTTACAAGTGTATGCGGAGTTAGTAGATGTCAGTGTAAAAGGTGCTGCTAGGTATTGTCACATAGGTTGGGGGACTGTTATTTTCTCGCGTACAGATTTGCGCTCACACGGTTTACCCGTAAAGGTGGTGTTAGGTATTGTAACATAGGTTGGTTGGCGCTTTGAAGCCGCACTGTTTTGGTCGGGAATCATTGTGGTTCTTTTACAGAAAAGAAAACACATAATTACTGAGAGATCAAATGTCCGAACTGTTGTTTGGACTTTTTTGTTTTTGTTTTGTTATCTGAGAATCAAGCAGCAGATAAATATTTGTAGTCCTGCCATACTACCGATGTTTTAGACATCCACCAATGGGAATAAAATCCCAGAAACAATTTACTGTAAGACTTCGGCTGCCCTTCGGGATATCACGGGTTTCTGTACAGTATTTAGCTTACGATTCCTCCCTATTATGACTCGTAATATTTTGTTTTAGGGTATTTCTTTAATACGCGATTAGAGCGAGTACTAACTGAACGAAACAACACATGTTTATCGAGAAGCAACTTATACTCAAACATAATTTCATTGCTTCCTCAGACCGATATAAATTCTCGGCTTATTTCACTATTGTCACACGCCGTCTAAACTGACATGTTTACTATAACCGGAATTTTATTTTTTATGTGATTTGCATTTGTGGGGACCAGGTTGTTCGAGGGGAGAGCTCGAGCACAATAGCGGAATGTCATTGTTCGGCAACAGCCTACGTGAAAATCGGGAGCCGGGGACTGGAAGAAGAAGAAAAAAAAAAAAAAGGCGTCGCCTTGTTAAAAAGTGTTCCGTCACCCCCGTCTCCTCCTCCGTCCCGTTGTCACGCCTTCACCTTTTTGTGAGTCACTCACAATCACCATCAGCCACCTTCTCGAAACGGTGCTCTTTCGGACTTTGTTGTTAATTCCGTCTTTTTACGGCAGGATGGAGGGAAACCCTCGCTGTTTGGGGTTGGGGTATACTACAACAGTTGGTTGGTTGCTGCCAGACGAAACCAACAAACAAACACACACACACAAAAAGCTAGCGACAAACGCATATATAGCGCGTTTGTACCTGCCTTTGCACTGCAAAGACGGGGAGAAGTGAAGGAACAAAAAAGCAAAGAAGAAGAAAAATAAAAAGGGGGAAGAGGGAAAAGAGAGGAGAAGGGGAGGCAAACGAAATACGACTTGAAGGTTAAGGCGCTTTGAGAAGACAAGTCATTTGTCACATCGGGTGCCCGAGGTTCCCTTTTGTGCTGCCCGACAGGCTGTGTTAGGAGACAAGCTTCGATTTATAAACGCCGTTAGTCGACACGACGAGACGACGGTTGGCCAAAATCAAATCGGGAGGTCGGCACATTGACGTCCACTTAGTGCCTTGCCGCAGACGTGTCGATTAAACGAGGCTTTAAATGGTTATTAGAGTCACCGACAGGTGAAGAAACGGAGGGCGTGGTTAAGCCCCGAAAATCTCCAGTATCGCTCCGCAGCCAATCAGATTGATGGCCTTCGAGAATAGCCGCGCAGCCAATCAGATTGCGTCATTCAAAGATGAGAATGCCGCGCAGCCAATCAGATTGCGGCATTCAAAAGATGAGAATGCCGCGCAGCCAATCAGATTGCGGCATTCAAAGATGAGAATGCCGCGCAGCCAATCAGATATCGGCATTCAAAGATGAGAATGCCGCGCAACCAGTCGGATTGCGGCATTCAAAGATGAGAATGCCGAACAACGAATCCCAAAGCAGGGAGCGTAAACATAATAACTTAATGAGCCACACCTTCTGTTTCTTTAGTTGTCAGCGATACATGTTTATTGGAGCGATTGCGGTCACAGTTGGATGTTCGTAGAATTAGGAGCTACTTTCGGGAGGAAAAAATGTAAAAAAATAAACGTATCAAAACGTTGGATTAAAACTTGGGATTGAACGAGTTGGTTCATACTGAATTAAAATGTTAAAAAGCCCAAAACAAAGACGAAGACAATAAAGGAACAAATACAACAGGACGGGCTGTTCTCTTTGTGCCTTTATTGTCCTTGTTTTCGTTTGCGCTTTTAACCTTTTAAGTCTCAAAACGGACTTTTCTTTCTATCTTTCTTAATATGTCTAAGCATAGCCTTTTTTTGGTATATGGTTGACAAAGGCAGTTTGGTTATACGCTCGTTTTGCAGAGATGCAATGCTAACAAAGGCACGGGCGCGGGTTTGTGGTTTTGCAAAGTGCCTTTTTTATACGCGAGTTTTCGTAGCAACAAAGCATTCTGCTGGGCTAAGCTCACGCGCCGGTGTCTCTGTCTGTACTGTATAGACATTTGTGAGATAAATCTAAATTTTGACGTTATTTTTCCCGATGCCATTTTTTTTTAAACATTTTTGTTCGTTTAAATTCTGAAAAACAAAATGGGGAAAGAAAAAAGAAATTTGAGGGCTCCTATCTATCTACATTACAAAATATGGCCGAACATAAAATATTTCCGATCTGACGAAGATCCCGCAAGGCGATGAACTCCCCGAACGTTTGTAGCTCAAACGACGCGTCTTGTAACTCCCTAACGTACGAGAAAGGAACCCCGGAATTCTCCTCCGCAGAGACGGAACCGCCGACTCGGCGTCGCTGCATCGGCAAAATAAACATTCCGTCGAGCCGCGCGTTCAAACGCGGACAGAACCCGTCACAACAACACATTCCGCGTGTGCACTACATCGAGCTCGCGTTTGTGTACACGCATGCACACTGTGTATCCACACACGGAAGAACGAGCCAACGGCCAATCAATACACAGTAGTCCCAGCATTGCAGGGAACAGCGCCAGTAAAAGAGGTGAAACGCCGTCGATGCAGCAGGGAAGCAGCGGGTGCCTGGAAAGCTTTACTTGTCAGCGTCCGAAACGGTAGAGGTGAACAGAAAAAGAATAAGAGAAACAAAAAAGAAGGAAGTTCGAAACAACTAATCAGGGGTGTCTGGACAACGTCGCCTCGCGCCATCTCTCGGCGGGGGCGGCAATCAGTCCCCCCTCCTTCCCCCGGAGTGCACGCGATTTTTCGTTCGTCCGCTTTTTTTACTCGGGCGGGAGTCGTTAGCAGACGTTGAGGAAAACAGAGACGGTTGTGGGGGCGTCGCCGTTTGCAGAGCGGTCATTGGCCCACAACGGTTGTTTTGGTTTTGGGACGGTTTCTGAGAAGGATCGGAAGATAGAGATATGAGGGAGTAGAGAAAGAGATGTTGGTTTCCAAGATTGGTGGGAGTGACGTCATTGTTTCATCTGTATACTGTTGCTAGATCTGCACGGAGAAGGGCTGAGCCTGCACTTTTGAAGAGTCGCAGCCAGGCTCGTCGCACACCGTACAAAAAAAACAACTAGATGTTCGTTGTAGACAAGATGACGGACGTATCTGGGTGCAGACTGCCTTTTGTAGTGTGACCGCGGCTTTAAAAAAAAACACCCTAACATTTTTTTTTAATTGTGTCACAACACGGGAGAGAAAGAGAGAGAGGAGAGAGAGAGAAAAGAAACTTAAGAAATAATTAAACATAGATGGGCAGAACACCAATGGCACACCTTTCTGTCCCTTTATGTTTAACTATTTCTTAAGTTTTTACACTGTACCAGAACTGATCACCTAAAAAAGAAAAAAGTACAAGCGAGAACGTCTTCACATTTTGTCTAAATTTCAGTACCTGTGGGTAGCTTGTTCGTGCAAGCAAAACGGTACAAACAGACGCGTGTTTTTTTTATTTCCGAAGCAATAGAACGTTTTATTTTATATGTAACCATAAAGATATAAGTTACCTATGTTTTGCTATTCTAGTTAATTGGACAACATTTTTTGGTGTTCGGAAACCTTCAAATGCGCAACAGCGCTCAGTGTGTGCGCTCAGAGAGTAGTCGCCGCAGGGCATACTGAGAGCAGGAACATACAGCCTAGTCCAATATTACCGTTTTCTTTTTTAAATCTTCTAAAAGCACAGCTGAGAAGAAATTGAATGACCACCATTTGACGGACCCTTCCATCAGAGTGCGTTGAACCGGACATGCGCTGACCTTAGTCACGCCGGCGCTCAACCGAATGATTCCATCTGACCGGTCCGTTCACGGGGCGCAAACAGTTCCAGCTCCAGATGTCGCACCCCCAACCCCCACTAGAAAAGTGCGGCACGTCGCCACGGGAGGGCGTTAGCCGCCGCCCCTCGACCCACAACAAACAGCATTTGGGGAGGCATCTCTATTGTTGCGCAGCGTGGACACTTCTCTCCCTCCAGGCAGTTTGTCCTCGACCCCTAAACTCACGTAGCAAAAGTAGAAAAAAAAAGAGCTGATATTAAAGAAGTTCCTACCAAAAGTTGGACTGTCCCCTCCCAGGGGGCGCGAGTGTCCCCCACGTAGTAGGGGGCGTGGTTCCAGGTTGCGGTGAGTAAAGGAAACAGGACAATAACGTCGTCGCGCCCCGTCAACAGCCGTGACAAGCGTGGGCTGGAAACCGTTTGTGATGAGTCATCGCAAGCGACACTATATTAAAGCGGCTGTATACCTTTTATGAAGTGAATGACAAAGCGCTGTGGTTTTGACTTGGGCGAATCAATGCAGTGTGCTCGTAAGGGGAAAATTAATAATACACCGCGGGAAACCGGAAATTTTTGTTTTCTCTGCGGTTTTCGAGGTGAAAACGAGTATAGTAGATACTGTGTCTACACTCTAAGAAATCTGGAGCGTTTATATTCCCCCAAAACACTTGGGATAGCATCGCCGCAATGTAGGAAAAAAGTCGGCATATGACGAAAAATAAAATGTAAAAAAGCAGTTTGCTGCGTTGCACTTAGGATAGCATCGCCGCAATGTACGAAAAAAGTCGGCATATGACGAAAAAAAATCTAAAAAAGCAGTTTGCTGCGTTGCAGCACTAAACGCTTAACCGCAATGCAGTTCTTTTTTTTTTTGATTAACAGGAAGATGGTTTTGGAGTTGCAGTCCGTTCACAAACAAGTAGCAGCAGATAACGTATCGCGTACTTTTCATTAAAGATCCATTTCGTTTTTCGCCAGTATATTTGCACAGTGCGGGCTTCGAAAAGAGAAAAAGAGTCTCGATCCTGCTATGGTATACGCGCAAACGAGAAGGAGCATGAAATAAGAGCGCAAAAGCCTTTGTAAAGGACGCCTTAGGAACCAATAAATTCCGGGCTGATTAAACACACACGGCTTCCCCGTTTCGTATATCCTCCTGTTTCCTGGAACCGGAGAAAACGACTCGGAATATATCCCTAGCTTCGGAATTCATTAAATGCGACGTTACAAAAAGAAAAAACAAGCGCCCCCCCCCCTTTTTTTCCCCGTCTTAAGGTTCTGCGTTTCTTTTTCACCTTTCGATGGACCGCAGAGGACACTACGAACTAGCCGAGCCAATCCATTGACGTGCGGGTGTCACGTGACATTCGGGAGGGTTGCAGCGACGCGCGCGTTGCGCATAGTCACGTGATTCGTCGATTCGGTCGCAGCGCTGCAATTTAATTGCGAGTGAAAATGTGCAACGAGACAACGTGTCCAACACGTTGCCAATATTTTGTACGTTTTTGTTTAGATGTACATTTTGTATCGTTGGACTTTTTAACGTGGTTGGACATTTTAACTCGATGGACACGTTTGTCTCGTATAAGGACGTTTTGACCTGGTTGGATATATTTTGACTCGATGGAAAGTTTGTCCCGTAGGACGTTCTCACCTGGTTGGATATGTTTTGACTCGAGGGACACTCGACGTCCGAACTCACGCCGGCTTTTCTCCGCGTAGGTTCTGATCCCATCCTCGTCGCCAATGTTGTACGTCGTCAGACAGACCGTACGTCTATTGATCTATTGATCGTAGCCCTTGATATACCATTTACACGGATGATAAAGAGTGACACGCGCCTTGCGTATAGATGATAACGACATACGACGAAATGTACAATGATCAGTATGCGACAGTGTTTCGTCAAACGCTTTGACCACAATCGCAGGAGCGGAGACGCTGGAACGACAAGCATACAGCGACCGCTTCGGTCCATGTCGTGGTGTGAGAGGCTTCGCAAGAAAGTGCGCTAAAGACACCCCAAACGCGCGTGCCGGCACAATAATATAAAGAAATACTAAAAAAGAAAATAAACAAAGCGGACGAGATGTGAGTCGGGGAAAGAAAATTTCCATTTCGGGGTTATTAAAATTTTAATTAAAGAGAAACACCGCGAAAAGAAGGAAGGCAGAGCGTAGCGTCCACTCGGGTAGTGACTAGGCTGTCTCCGGCAGGAGTACGCGTCGCGTTCGTCTCTGGTGACCCCGCATTAAGAATTTAATTGGAATCCGAACTGAATATTTATGCGGGATATACTCTGGGAAGCCGAGGGCGTGAGGTTATACGAGCACGCGGGAGTATTGAATTGGGGAAGTAAGAATATCCCCCCCCCCCCATCAACAAAAAAAAAAACGATGTCGATATACGGAAACGTGCGAAAAAGGGCAAAATTAAAAATAATAATTATAATAATGAAATAAATACAGAAATATGTTAGCGATGTGGGCGTTCGCAATTTCTTTTTGTGAAAATATGTTAGTTTTTCTATTTATTAATTTCATGTTTGTGAGGTTATAATCCCGCGCTATAATAGAAGAAGACTTTGCAGAAAAATTGCACGTCTCCGGGTCGCGATAAACTAAGTCGAACGACGGATATATATCTTCGAGCTAACGAAACGCGATTGGACGAATGATAATGTTTCATTCTGGACTTCATCAATAACATAAACCTTTCCAAGAAAATGAAAAACAACAACAACAACAACAACTTTGCATTGAGGGAATTTGGGGCTGTTCAGATATGCAGACTCAAACGCTTGGTATCCTGGAAGCGGCACGATTCAATCTCTCTTTATAAGGGACTTTTAGCGAACCGTTTACCGCGTTCCGCCTACAGGCATTACCGGAGCCTTCGAATCGTGCTAGTGAGGTCCGCGGAACGCGGTAACGGTTTGCTAAAAGTCCCTGTTATCGCGGGAGTACGGAAAGCACAAAAGGTCCATCATCGCATATATGTTGTTTAGCTTTCCTTCTGTCTTCTCTCGCGTTCTGAAGAAATCACGAAATGTTAAACGGACGTCAACTTCGTCTTTGATTCCTGGATAATAGGGAGTTTTAGGGAGCCGTTTTGGCGCATCCGATACGGTACGATTGGCACTCCGGTATACGAACTGCGCATGCGCTACCATAGAAGACTCGCACATGCGCACTTCGTACCGGAGGGCCCATCGTATACCGTATCGGATGCGCGAAAACGGTTCCCTTAAACTCCCTAATATCGCGTACCGTATATGTCGAAACGTCGGAATGCGTCGAGCAGACGGTGGGGGAGCCACTCGTTTCCGCAAAGATCTATACGAGACACTCCTCCATGGAGCCAATAACAAAACACTTTCTGCATGAGGCAGCTGCGACGTGTATACGTTTCGTCGTGCACGCTACAGGCACGATGACATAATTACCAGCGGACCCGCGTCAAGCATCTTTAAAGCATGTTTGCCTCATACCTGTGTATGCTTCGAACATATCTGCACAAATTTTAAAGTATGATTTTTTTTTAACGATATCTTTCAATTTCAAACATTTGTCCGCCCGTCCGTGCATTTTCTGCTAAATTTAGCGTGTAAAGTGGCGTCACGTGATCTATATACCTTGGGGAAACTGACGGCACGTGACCTATGTACGTCGACTCAGTTTCCCCGCTAAATTTAGCGGGAAAATATACGTCACGTGACATACAGACTCCCTCACTAATTCCCTATATAATGCATTGGATCGCATTATAGAACTTTGTGGATAGAGGTCGCTGCCAATTTTCGTATGACCAACGCGACGGCACCCAATTGGGAAAAAGCATGCCCCAGACGGTGTCTATCTACAGACTCTCATTCGTATATGATGTATATAGCAGTACAAGACCGCCGCTCAAGTGCGGGTGAATCCGAAGCTCTATCGAGCAAAGTACAGAAAGATAACGAGAAAAAGAAAAAAAAGAAACACCTGAAAACTAACGACCATCCGCTGGAACTTGTCATGGAACGAAGTATATAGCTGCGTGGAGGGGTAAAAAGAAAGCAAAGACGCAGAAATGAAGGTTGCACGCGCCACCTGTCGGTCGAGCCTAGCATGCAGCTCGGGGAGATATCTTTCCGCGCGTCGTTAGCAAACGTCCGACTCTTTTGCGTACACACGCGTATCCTCCGAGATTCCTTCCCCTACAGCCGAAGCCGGGGTATATAGAGAACGCAGGATGCAGCTGCCGCGGCCGGTCGCGCGCGCAGAATCAACAACCTAAGGAAGCGAGCTCGCGCGGCCGGTGAATGCACCCGAGCGTGACTTCGCCGCATAAAGCCGCGACCGCACCGCTAATACGTCGGTCAAAAGACCGTCTGAAGACACTGTCTGGAGCGTGGTTCTTCCTCGTCTGACGGTCAGATTGGTCACGCAAAAACTGTCTGCATTATCCTTCGAAGCAGGCATAACACAAAGGAAACGAGCTTCGAAAACGTGATTGAAGCCTGTCCGCAGATTCTGTCGTCGTGTTTGTCGTCGTGTCTGTCGTCGTGTTTGTCGTCGTGTTTGTCGTCGTGTCTGTCGTCGTGTCTGTCGTCGTGTCAGCAGGGAATGCCGTGTCTTTTATGTTACGTACGAACAGTCTGACTGGGGCTTTAGTCTGCTGCAGCCGTGTCAGAATCGTTTTACGTTGGGGACAATTTGCTAAACACCCGTTTTCGTCACGTTTGCCACCGAAAGAGTTGAACTCCCAGATACGAGGAATTCTACGTAACTGAATGGTTATAGGCCGCTGGTGTAAGCGTCACAATATACGTTTACACGATACCGTTTGCTTACGGTGATTCGCGATCATAAGTCGTAAGTTCATAACGAAATGTAACGTAAAAAGAAAAGAAAAAGAAGTAAGCAAACGCGTTTTGTGTGCTTGGGTCT
Organism: Ixodes ricinus; assembly: GCA_037355805.1. Lineage (NCBI taxonomy): Eukaryota > Metazoa > Arthropoda > Arachnida > Ixodida > Ixodidae > Ixodes > Ixodes ricinus. Next base: position 171,619 of record JAZHYW010018771.1, on the reverse strand, counting down.
TTACTGCGATGCACGCATGCATATGGGCGACGAAAGAGGGAAAGCAAACAAACAGAGGAGGTCATAGACATTAAGCTGGATTTCTGTTGGAAAGGGCTCTCATTTCGCGTTTGGAAACTCTCAGATGTGCTTTCGAGAGTCTAATTCCTCGGGCGTCCTTATATCGCGCGCGTATAATGTCGTGTTTCCACTGCAGAAAACCGACAGAACACGGGCCTCCTGACATTCGCGAACAACCGCCACTAACGAGGAATTATTGCGACCGCCCTTGCCAGACAAACAACCAACCAGTCATACAGACCAGCAGACAAACAAACAAACATATCGGTACACGCGTGCTTCGCAAAGTTTCCATTTCCGTACCGTTGAGCAGCAAGCACACTACTTCCGCCTTTAATGACCTCAACCCGCAGCCCCTAGAACTGACTTCGCCAACAACAACCGCAGCAAAAAAACGATAACTATAACTAACTGCCAGCGCCACCGCACGCAGTGTCGTTTTGCGGTAAGCATTGCACTCCACCACTTGGCGCACATACATGTGCGCACGCACGCGAGTTGCCCGCACACCGAACTGCGCGGTGTGTATAGTACAGCCGCGCGACCATTAGGCTTAAGACTCGGCACTCGGCCCCGCAAGCCGCCGCCACCACCGACGAATGAAGGTGGAAGCAACCGCGATAAACGCAGAAACAGAAAACCTAACGATAAGGGAAAGTAAGCAGGAAAGAAATGGCGCCCGGAACGATCCGAGCGACCCCTAGCATCAATTCCGGAGCTGTCGCGTCGCGATTACGCCACATGACGACGAGGCTGTATGACCGTAAAAAAGAATACGAAAAAAAAAGTTGTACTCTCGAGGCGAGGAACCTCAGGTAGACGGACTGGCTACAAGGGTATCGTGTGGACCGAATAAATTGCCCTTGCTTTTTTTTGTGTGTGTTTTCTTGTTCGTTAGCGACAGATGCTTTGCGTATATGCAAAGAAGACGCCTTTGCTTCGAATAAAAGGTTGTAAAACGTCTTAGTAATGTTGTTTTTTTCGTGTATACTTATATAAACGAGGAGACGCTCATTAATGTTTTGCATCTTTAGCTTAAACGCAACTTTTAATGGACGTTTTTTGCTACTGTTCCTGCACTCGTGCTCAATTACAGATAATATTCTCCGGTTCTAAAAAGAAAAAAAAACGCAATGAAAAAGGAGGGCAACTTTCATTTTAGTGTAAACTTTATTTTTAAGTGAATTTCACGAAATTATATTTTCAGTATCTGGACGCGTTTTAGCACTCCGGCATTGGATGGAGACGTTTGCTATTAGGGCGGGCAGTATGCATACAGGCTTCGCCGCTTACTTTCGGGATGTTCCATCAAAATATCGCCATGAAATGTACGTTAACGCAGTAGAAACGCTTTTCAATCAAACTTTTTTTTCCCCTTCTCGTTAAGAAAGGAAATCCGTATAGCGTGGACGTGGTTGGCAGACGGGAATAGCTTTTGCTTAATAACATCACCGCAACCAGATATCGCCGGCTGCCTTCTTCCCAGCAACCGTGACACGTGGTTAGGGCGGCTGTCGAACCTCCGAAACGACCTCGTGATTTACAGCCCGTGGCAATTGTATGCGTATTGTACTCCTTGTCTGATATCTTGGCCACGAAATAAAAAAAACGAAACCAAAAAAGATGACGGTCACAAAACACGAAACACGACTCCGGTTTATGGGCTGCATTCACATCCGCGGCACATCGGATGCGCACCCGTTGCTTCCTTTGGAGTTCTGCGCATGCCCAGAACTTTAGAAGCACACGGATGCGCACCCGTTGCTTTCCTTTGGAGTTCTGCGCATGCCCAGAACTTTAGAAGCACACGGATGCGCACCCGTTGCTTCCCTTTGGAGTTCTGCGCATGCCCAGAACTTTAGAAGCACACGGATGCGCACCCGTTGCTTCCCTTTGGAGTTCTGCGCATGCCCAGAACTTTAGAAGCGAGTACATGGAAAAACTGCCCTTGTAGTATTATGCGAAATCTGCAGCTCCAAAAGCTTTGAGGATGGTAATCCTCCGTCCACTGACAGTCTAAGGAACGCGGGGCGGGGCGAATCCCGTGCATCTAATTATTTCCCCAAAGCCAATGAGATCGCAGCAATCGCCGATTTAAGAAACGTCGAAGCACGCCCCTCATTTCTTAAACTGTCAGAGCTCGTGCTGCGGAAGCAGGTCGTTTGTGAATCGTGTACTTATCGTGAGCTCTTACTCGTTTTCGAATCAAAGGGTTCGCGTGCACCTATTCGCGGCGAGAAGTTTGGGTGTCGCCGCCTGGTGGAAGTTTTTCGCAACCCAGAGTGAGGACGCTTTAACTTCCTCTGCTAATGTAAGCACGTGCAATGCCAAGGTTCTACGCATTATGAGAATTAAAACATAACCGCGTGGGTGGCACGCGTACGCTACCCATAGTGAGGAAAATAGAAGCGCCCCTAGCGATCTTCTCACCACGAATGTCCAGTGTTCATGTCAGTATAGTGTGGATGCCTGGCCTTCATTTTGTTCGTGAGGATTAAAGTGTAGCAACCCGTGGAAAAGGGGAAAAAACAACAGCAACAACAGCATAAACAAGATCACGTGTCCAACACTACTGGTTGACGACACGACGACGCGACACGTGCTGGCAGTGAGTTTCCACCACGTTCGTTTAATTCCATCATTATTGTTACTCTATACTCTTCTGGAAAGACGATAATTTACTTGACTCGTAGCAAAACTGAAGAATAAACCTTCATTGTTTTTTTAATTTTTCAGAACGGCTTCGCTTACGTAACCACTCTTTGAAAAGTGTTCGAAAAACAGCACATTTTAAGAGTCTGCTCGTAATATAAAAAAAATAGAAAAAAGTTTCGGGCAGACGTTTCTTTTGCAGTACTCAGGTGCACTGCGGAGAAGCTCGCAGCTTGCGCCGACAAATTGAAGTGTCTTACGGGGGTTGACGAGAGAGCCAGAGAGAGAGAGAGAGACGAGGGAGGGCCCTCTTCCCCAATAAGGAAGGCGATGTTCAATTTAATTACGATTTAATTAAGCCGAAAACGACTCCGGTTCTAGCTCTCCGACGGGCGTGCCGTACTCAGTGGAGCCGCTATATGGGGAATACGGGTAAAGGTTTGGTTTGGGCAGGGAAACACTCCCTCTATTTGCGAAATCGAGCGGCGCGTACGAGTCTTCGTCCCCCATCGGGAAATTAGGGAATTAGTCGATTCCTAAAGGAAGAAGTTTAGAGGGTTGTGTTGTCTCCGACAAGCTTGGTACCTCTAATTCGACTCCGAGAAGCGTGCTTGCGCTTGCTTCGCTTGTCTCAGTTTTTTTCCTTCTTTTTCTTTTTTAGGGAACAAACGGTTCCCTATTTTGTGTACCTCTCGGCCATTGTGCCGGTGGGGAAGCGGGTCTCGCCTGTTATTTACGGGCGCCAACGAATTAAAGTCGGAGCTCCCGTAAATTGGGTTTTGGAAGGAAGGGAATCGTCTGCATTTTTGCGCGGTGTAATTAAATTTAGGGAGAGATCGTCTTGAAAGAAGCGCAGTTTGAGGTAAGAGAACGCGCGTGGAAATAAAACGCGCAAGGGCGGGAACGCGCGCAAGCGTGTGCTCCTTCAAGTGCAATCCGAGCGTCGAGTTGGTGAGAATTCCCTTTTTTTTTTTCTTTTGGTGGAAACGGTTTGTTTTCACGACGTGCATATATACATACACCCTGTATAGAAATGGGGAATCTGTTTTCTTGCGTTTTCTGTTTTGAGGGAAAAGATGGGGAAGAGCGGAATCTTACGAGATTTTGTTGATAATTTATTTCCCCTAATGGTCTTTGCGCGAAACTATGGAGTCAGCAGAATGAATATATGTCTAGGCCTTTATATGCTACCGTCATTGCGTTGTGTTCTGATTAGGTTTTAGTGTTTTTCTTTATTTTTTGTGGTGGGATAATTTTAAATCTACTTTTCTGGGAAAACGTAATAGAGAATCGCTTACGAATACACTGCTTGCTTTTTCGAGTTTTACATTTCTTTCTGCGGTCGAATTTTTCTCCTCTTTTTACGTTTAGGGTGTGTGGTGTCGTAAATTTGTTTTGTGGGTGGGGATAAATGTTGGGTTTTATGTGGATGTCGATGGTTCGCGTAGTTGTGAGCTGCTTCGTGTCAAATTTGGAACCAATAAAATCATAATTGGGGGGCTATTGGCGTGAGCTTAATGGGCCTAATGATTTACACCTCCTTCTTCATCACCCTACAAAAATTAATAAAATGAACGGATTATCTTAGCGACCTTTATTATGTAATACTTGTATATTTTATGCTGGTGTAAAAACGTCAACTTCCGTTTTCTGCCTGTACCTTCCTTTATAGGTGTGTATTCTGGAGTTGCCTGTTCTGTCTGTTGTAGCTTAGCTGCTAAGTAATTACGATATTAATTCGTGTAACCCCCACCCCCTCCCCGGTATGCGAAATTTCACCAAACACTTAACTAACATTAACTAGAAATGAAAAGATATCGAGCATTCATATTTAGGATGTATATTTTCAGAGGAAAGTAAATCAGCCCAGTCGGCTCCAGCCAACCTCACAAATCGACCACAGCTGGCACGAGTAATCCAAGCCAATCCACCGATTAGAGGCCGTCACGTGACCTTCTGGTTAGGCCGCCGAAACCAGACTGTTGCGTAACGTGTTATTTGTAGCTATTTACTTTTGTTTTCGGTTATGAAGTAACGACTTAGTTACTTTTTAAAAGAGAGAACAAATAACGAATTTTTGTTCTTTTTTGGCGAAGTAACGAGCAACGGTACGCAGTTACTGCTAGGGGGAACGCGCACAGCAACGCAAGTACTCAGCCTAGTTCTCACCCCAACACGCGCCTGGAATTTGCACAACGAGAAAACGCTAGATGGAACACAAAAGAATGTACACAAGATACCCCACTATAGCCATAGTTATCCCTGAATGAACGCGTTAAAAAAGGCACGTTATTATTAACGTGCTGTATTTCAGTAAGGTGCACACGTCTGGACAACACCACCTTGGATAATCAAAGCCCGTGTACCAGATTGATGACGTCATCACAGCGAGCCCAGCTGGTCGACGCGGGACCGTCCCCGAACCGTTCAGGATGACTACAGCTCGTCTGCTTTCCCCGGTTCACGCACTCAACCGTTTTGGACGAACCGGGATCGCTCACGGCTTAGTTCGAGGCTCTGCCAACAGATGGCGGCACTGAATATTGTTTTTTATATTTTGCTCCCATTTTGTTTGTGGCGAAAAACTGTATCGTCCTCTAGTTCCTCAAGTCCTCTAGTTCTCTAGGCTGTCTGGCGTTCTCTGGTCGCAACAGAACACAAGAACGCGGTCCTAATCGAACGCGAGTGTGTGAACGGGCCTTCAGTGACCGGTTTTACGCCTCTTGTGACTGCTTTCGACCGACTGCGTTGCTGCAGAAGCCGGTCGTAAGAAGTCGCGAAAGGCTTAAAAACTTGTTTTAATCATCTCCTACCATAAACAGTCGCAGGTGTGCGATCCACACTTGCAACCGAGTAGGACGGAGAGAGACAAGGCCGGTTTTTAAGCGTCTTGCTACGTCTGAGGACCATCACCGCATCCGGTTCTAAAAGACCGTTCACACACTTGCAACCGAGTAGGACCGACCGAGACGATACCGGTATTAAGCCTCTTGCGACGGCGTAGGACCGGATGCGGTGCTGCGGAGCAGGCTGTAAGCGGTCGTAAGGCTTAAAACCGGTCTTGTTGCAGCCGGTCCTGCTCGGTTGCAAGTGTGTGAACGGGCTTTAAGACGTCGCAGGAGGCTAAAAAAACGGTTTGTCTCTCTTCGTCCTAGTCGGTTGCAAGTGTGTGAACGGGCTTTAAGCCTCTTGCGATGGCGGAGGACCTGCTCCAGCGACTGAGACAAGACCAGTTTTAAGTCTCTTGGGACGGCTTGCGACCGGTTGCGTTGCTGGGCAGCCGGCAGTGAACCGTCGCAAGAGGCTTAACAAACCGGTCTTGTCTGAGTCGGTCGTAGTCAAGTGCAACAGTGTGAACGGGCCTTTAGGCGCGCGGAACCTGAGTTCACGTGACAGGCTGAGAGCGCTGGATCGGTTGGGATCCTGTCCTGGTTGCGCCTGCAGCGACCCATTTTGGGGACGAAGAATGCAGGCCGAGAGGCTCCTTTCGATCGCTGCTGCTTTCCCCGAAATAATATTCCGGCCCACCTCCTCTCCCGCGTGTGCTCACGTACCGGCGGCGGTCCCGGGCGGTTGTTAATGAAGGAGACTTCCTCTAACCCCCCCCCCCCCCCCATCCTCGAAAACGAGCGCCATCTATCCGCACTGACGCGCGAGTAAACCGAAGCATGCGGGGCGGGCGCTTTCTGCAGCACCGGGGTTGTACGCGGCCGAACCCCCGCTTGGAGACATTAGTCAGGCATCCCCGACGCTGGATGGATGGCAGGCTCCTTCTTGGGAAGGGGGAGGGAGTCGAGAAATGGACGGGAAAAAGTAGGAGGGGGAGAGAGAGGGAGGGGATGGTGGAGGTAGGAGAGGAAGGACCGACGAGTATGGGAGAAACGATAAACTAAACTGGCGGATACGATTATTCGCGTGCAAGATAAACCGTGACAGAAAGCCCGCTACGGCGGGTAAAAACGGCACATACACTTAAAAGTCTATATAAATATTGAGACCTTTTTGTGTATGTGTCGTTTTTACCCGCAGTCTCGGTTTTTTTTCGTTTAATATTTACCAGCTCGTTTGCTCCCTTACGTTCAGTTCAAAGATAAACCAGAGCTGTAACATTGGGTCAAACATATACATGGGGAGACGGGGTGTATTCACGTGTGTGTGTGTGTCTGTTGCGTGTGTCAAAGGGATAGAGAAAAACCATGCTGATATGAGAAGCTAAAAAAGAAGCAAATCAGACGTTGGATGTTTAGGCGGCAAGAGGTCAGACATGCGTCCGGCCAATTTGGTCACTGCTAACACGATTCGAATTCACGAATGATATCTGAGACGTCATACTACGACGAGGAGACAATGTGCAGCGAAATTTTACACTGCTAACCTGAGTTGAGACCCAGGAATGATATCTGAGACGTCATATGACGAGGAGGCGATCTTTGTCCAATTTGGTCTCTGCTAACCCGAGTTGAAACCCGGGAGTGATATCTGAGACGTTATATGACAAGGAGAGGATCTTCAGAGTTTAGGGTATTAGAAATGAAAAAGAAGAAACTGACATGTGTATATTTTATTTTCCACTTTTTCGGACAATGTCGTTGCAGAGGGCTGTGCAAAGAGCGGGGCATACCGGTGGTACCTCCGTTGTTGCTTTAAAACTATTATAACTAATAAACGAACTTTTATGAACGCAAGCCAGCTGAGGTAAGGTTGAATTGGATGGCATTACATCGCGGCTGCCAGGACCATTCGCGGAGTTCTGCGAAGATATATGCACCGAGAGGCCAACAATCCGTCAATCGACCAGGTTATTTGATCCCTATCAGTACGTGACTTTATTTCTTTATTTGCTCGCAGACTCTCCATACGCGATCCCTATCTCGTATAAATAGAGGGACATCACAATCCCGCGATATTTATTCGAACCAATCTAGTCTATACATACACTTCTGAATACAAGAGTGTGAGGACTCTTTTTAAAAAATCACACAATAGTCGCAAAAAAAAAAATTACAACATAAATGTCTATAGTCAGAAAACAACATCTCCGAAATAATTGTTTCGCCAATATCGATGATCGGTGGAAGATAAAAAATCAAAAGCAGGGTCGGCAACTCAGCAAACAGGCGAAATCGAAACATTGATTCGCAGATTGGGTATAACAAGTATATAATATATAACCGAAATCAATGAATTATTCGATATACCTTCGGTGCTTCGGTTCTCCTCCAATAGGTTCGCAAAAAAATAAAGAAAAAAATACAAAACAAAATGAGCAATCAACTTAAAACTGAAATATGGCGGACGACAGAGATAATTTATGGAACGGCCCTTAAAACTGTCTCGAGCACCCTCTCTCGGCGAAGCGATGAAGCGCACACAACGCGCCGATTTTTGCTCGCGTTTTCTATGCAAACTACTTCGCATAGCAGAGCAGACCATAGCAGACGGTGGAAAATGTGGAGAGGGCGTTCGAGATCACTGAGAGAGAGAGAGAGAGAGAAAAGACAAGAAAGTAAGAGAGGAAAGGAGATAAGTGGAAAGAGTAACAGACCGCGACAAAAATAGATATAAAGAAGGGAGGGAGAGGAGGACTGTGTAAGATGTGGGGGGGGGGGAGGGGGGGGGGCTGAGGGGAGGTAGTCAGTGCGGTGCCTCTGTATGTGGGGACAAACGAAGACTGGTAGTGCGTGTGTGTGTGTGTATGTGTGTTTGTGTGTGTGGGTGGGTGATAATATATCATGCGCGACATTCCGAACAGCTAGATTTATGCGAAGACGCGCACTGACTTGAGGGCGGGGGGGGGGGCGTTGGAGGGCCCGTGTTTGATAGGCCTCTTGTAAAGATTGGAAGAGAAGAAGGGGGCGATCTATGGAAGGAGAGGATGTGTTTGAGGAAGGAATGTTGTAGCGGTCCGTGGTGGCGGTGTTGGTCGGTGTATTCGAAGAGAAAGCTTATTAGAGAAGCGAGTTCCGCTAACGAAGCGAGAGAGCTGGGGGAGGGGGGGGGGCTGTAAATTGTGAGCGTGTTACACGGAGCGTCAGGGGTCGGTCAGTGTTTCCACAGGTGAACTCGCGGGGGGCGCTCCGGTGATAAAAGAGATACGCTTAGCTAGTCGGTTTAATTTGGTAGTATGAAGACGAACAAAGTTGGAGAATGTAGCTGATTTCTGCGGTTTCTTCGGCTTGTTTAGAAAGGTTCATCTTTTTGGACTGTGAATCATCGAAGCGTCATTTGCTCCAAACTGCAGTAACATTCTTACCCTCCTAGAATAATAATAATAATAATAATAATAATAATAATAATAATAATAATAATAATAATAATAATAATAATAATAATAACAAGGTTTATTTCCATTTTAAGGAAATCGTGGAGGAAAAAAGCTTCCATACGAAACTTGACCAGCCCTGAAATGTGGTACAAATCGCTTTGTGCGGGCATGCACACAATACACACAAAAACACATTTTTAGAACAATAAAATTCTAAAAACCACATCGTACGTTCAGACATTCAAGAAAAAAGAGCGCAACTGTTAAACGGAACAGAGGTAGCTTGCTGACACATCTCGCCAAAATGTGCCACATTCGCGCAAACGCTGCGGAAAGAAAAAGTTAAATTTTACTTTCTCAGCTAGTTCAGGCTCCGCCACACTGTCGGGTTTAATAAATTAAAGCATGCGCAAATTAAAAAAAAAAAAGCTTTGAGCGCGTATTATTTGATTTGATCTGCATGTCGAACACTGTCGCTATACCTTTAAGCTCCTCAGCATCTCTCGTTGTTCGTGGTCTATGCAGACCAGTTAGTCCTAGCACCGTTGAGTGCGCTTCCCGCCGCTCATTGATGCACTGCGGAGAAGCTACACCCGCGAAGATTACCAACTGTAGGTTTCATGATATCCCTCGGAACTTGAATAACATTCAATTTAGCACCCAATTTTTTTTTGTATTTTAACATTATTTCAGTTGAACTACCTGGGCGGCTTTCTAAGTAGGCCTTTCTAAATAATAAAGAACGGATAATTGCTACGTTTTTGTGGCCGCTTGTGGGCATTTGAAGTCAAATAAAACAATTCTAGTTTTTTTTTTTTTCTTGGGAAATCGCACTGTCCGACGTGCAATGTATGCTAACGAGTGGTTGCACAGAAATGGAGACACAAAGATGATACTGTCTTTTGATTGAAAAGACGAACTCAAAATATTGAACTCGCGGTTGCCTGAATGAAAACGAAAAGGTGTCCGGAAACGACTGTGTCCATTCCCATCAGTGTGATTTACCTTTTTATGGTTTTAGCTTTTCTTTTATATTTGCAGTTTAGCTAAAGCCATAAATAATTAAATATATATATATGTGCTATAGATAATAATCTGATTGCGCAGAACTCGAGAAATAGACACCAGCATGCATAATAACGATACTCAATCTGAGCATCGTTGTCTGAGCATAGATGCCAGCATGCATAATAAGTTAATAACACTACTCAAAGTAATTTAGTAGCGAGACAGGGACCGTATCAAATCCAACACAAAACATGCCGATGAAACCCAAGAACACTGGGCCTGATTCTAAGAAAGGGTGGCACAGTCGGGCTGTAAAAAAGTTTACGACGATAATCTGTCTTGAGTGCTAGCTTTAAGCAGAGTCGAGACACTTTTTTGCGTACCATGACTTTCCCTTTTCCAATTCATCCCTCGTCGCCTGTGATTTATTTCTTTTTTTTTCCTCTCTCTCTTTGACCTAACCTGCGCACTCGCTTTATGAAAAAGCACTCTCGCGAGCACGTTATTACACCTGGAGCCGTAAACAAATAAAAAAGACGCAGAAAAAAAAAAGAACCCGCGGCCAGAGGAAAATGAGGTAGTTCGCAACGGGCGCACGTAAGACAAATAATAAATAAGTAAATAACGGAAAGGGTAAACAGCAAAAAGTCGCTTCCAGCATGGAACGAACAAACTAGTAACTCAGGTACAAATAAAGTAAAAACAAAATGGCGAAACGCGCGCGGGACGGAACTGATAATAAAAGCTGCGAATAAATAAAAAAAGATTACACACAACTACATAGGTACAAAAGCAAGTTGGTCCCTCGTTCTTCTCTCTCCACATTAGCTCGCAACGTCGAAGACAAACGCAAACAAACATAAAAAGTAAAGGAAACGGGCGAACCACCTAACAGGGAAGAAAATGGGGAAGAGAGAAGGAGAAACGTAGGGAAGGGTGGGGAGATAACAAGAAGTAAAAAAACACCTTCCCCATCAACACTATAGTGCTGTATCTCTAAGCGTAGCAGCATCTCCCCGCGCACCTTTTCCCGCAAGGTGTACTACACGGGCACCTCTCCGTAGCATGCGCAGAACACGCAGCACCAACCCCTCTTCCCGTAGAATCGATTCCGCGGGCTTCCCCCAGGAGGGAAAGAACCTGAGGAGAGAGAGAGAGATGGGCCCTTCCCTAACTCTTCTCTCATCTCCCGTGATAGGGAAAGGGGGTCGCGCGACATTACGTTGCGAGACTCCTCATTTTCTCTCTTTCCCCATTTGGGGAGAGAGCCGCAGCAAAGCACTTCCCCAGTTTTTTCCCTCCTCGCCCGTCATAGGGAAAGGGGTGGTCGCGCGGCGCTACTTCGCGATACTCCTCATTTTTCCCTCTTTCCCCGTTTGGGGAGAGCCGGGACCGTATCGCAACTCGAATCTTGGGAGCGCGTTTGCCGGGCCCGTATCCCACGCGTTGGCGGGCGCGTCTCTCCCGCGTCCGTCGGGGTTTGGGTCCGAGTGTAAACACGGGTCTCGGGTCCGCGTGCGTGCGATAGGCAGCTCTATAATAACGAAGCGAGCTCTTTCGTTATTAAAGTTGGTCAAGCCGTTAAAACTGCGAGGGCGCCGGCGGAAGTTTAGGTAACGGCGCGCGTCGACGCGTCTGTGGTGGTGTTTGTATGTCCGCCTGTGATGGAATTGGCACGTATGCGTGTTTTTGTGTTTTGATTAAGGAATTCATTTATTTATCCGTTAACTGATGTATGCATCCGGTTGTTTATTTATTTATTGATTCATTTATTAACTTATTGTTTCCTTCAAGGCCCCGTTCAGGTCCATTATATAAGGGGGTATACATTTCATAGTTAGAATAAAAACAAACTACGAAACGAACAGGTGGTGTTCAACTATATATGCTGCTGGCGCCTTACAAAACAAAACAAAAGACAAATGAAAAATAACGCTGGTGACCATATAGGACTGCTAAATTGAATCATTAGTCCAAACGAGAAATTGAAGCAGTCTGGTCAGAAGACACTTATGAGTCTGTACTATATATCGGAGGGCCGGTCATTGCCGTCTGAGACGGTCTGCGTACGTTTCGTGACTATACTTGAGTGAATGCCGGCGTGGCGGGGGGGGGGGTCGGGTGGGTCGTGTTGTCACTGCTGCGCAATGCACGCCAAAGTCTCCACGCTGAATGCTGCATTGGCAATGATTTTTTTCATCAGCGGCGGAGGCATTGGGCGTTTGTTGGACAGTGACCATTATAACTTCCCGCTGCGTAAACATCGTGCACCAACGCCGTTATTCTGATTACAACGTCGCCCGAAATTTCGCGTATTTTCCGGACTGTCGCATAAGTGTACAAGACAGGTCAGCAAAACGTGCAGCCTGACTCCAACAGCATGTGCAAAACAAAACGAACCGAACAATCTCACATTATTTGGAACATAAATAAATAGTACCACGCCAAAGAAAAAAGCAAACAATAAAGCAACTGTTACGATATTTATAGTGCGCAGATACTGTAAATCTCAAAAACCAATAACACCAGCATACATAATACCATTGTTTGCTCGATTTTTGGTTGCTGTTGTTTCTAAGTTCTTTCGATAATAGCGTGAAGCTGTCGTCGCATGTTCTGCATATTCGGGTTGACCTTTTTTCGCGCGTATGCGTCCAGCCTTTCGCCTCTGGCAGCGTCCACTCTTCGGCGATTTCTCCGAAAACGCATCGCGCACGCGCGCGGACATGTGGAGCTCGCCAAACAGACAGTGTCGGAGAGATAGCCGGCGCACCACCGCGGGACTGGAACACGCAGCGCGTATAACGCTTCACTGGACTCCCGGCTAGAGTTTCGGCAGCGAGCCGACCAACGCCAAATGCAGGCCGCTGGAAAACGTATGTCCGGCGGCGTCTCGCTGCTGCAGGGACAGCAGGGACACGGAAGAGGGCAACGGCGACGACCAAGCGAGCAAATGTGGCGCTCTCCGTACCAACCTGGCCCCCGTCTTTGCTCGTGGGTATGGGTGAGAACTTGATCACGTGGCGAGAGCTTGACGTTTGACTGGTCCAACGCGAGCATGTAGCTTCCACTGCACTGTCAACTTAAGGGTGGACGGGAGTAAAGCATTTGAAGCAAGCCTGGGATAGCGTGAGAAAACACACACACACACACACACACACACACACACACACACACACACACACACACACACACACACAAAGGCCGGGAGAGAGTAATATGGAGAGGAGGAGAAATTTTATTTTCCATCCGATCAGCTTTTCTTTTTGTTGTTGTTGTTGTTGTAGGGAAACGCGCCCGGTGTGGCGATCGTTTGTCCCCCGAGCCGCTATTGCGAATACGCAACGCATTTTCTATGCATGGTTTCCACGCGACGTCATCGCGTTCTGCTGATGGTCATTCCTACTTGGATCTTGCAGACAAAAAACATGTTCCATGTTGCGAATGGTACGCTGCAGAAGGTACGCGCTCGGCAGCAAGGCCACACCACAATCGCCGCTGGTGCGACGTCAGCTAGTGCAAGCCACACGTATACTCGCGAGTCACGTGATACGGGGATTAGGTCCCATGACCCGAAATTGCGTCGCTGGTGCTATGCAAAGCCAAACTGCGGCCTCTTCGCGGATCCAAGTACGGCTGGCAAGATCAGGAGAAAAAAACAAAGCTAGATAAAAAAAAACACATATTGTATTTTGTCAGTTTTGTACCAGCACACGTGCGTCGGACACGGTGCTTGTTTCACAAGTGGTAACGGACAATGAACAAACATAATAAGCAAACGTTGTATGAGTGGAATTCGCTGTAAATATCAACTAAAAAAACAGCCACGCCTTTTTTTTTTTGCTACGGTTTTTTTATTTAAAATAAATGACACTTTTGCATATCTCTGTCTAACCAGCCCTGTCGTAGAGGCTTGCAAAAGACTGTACGTTCGTGCAGTCGTTTGACGAACACGAGAAAGAATGACGTAAGTTTGGCGATCGACCGAGTAAGTAAAATCTCCCTGCTCGTGTGCGTGCGCGTGAATGCTTTGCGCGTGTAATTGATTGTTTGAGCAATAAAGATGGCGGCGCACCGCAAGCCGCCCGCCTTCTCTCTCTCCCTATAGCCTTCCAAAGCCTGACGAGACCCTTTAACGATCACCAAGCACCGCCATTAAGACTGCGATAAATAAGGGGTGCTACCACAGTCTTCTACACACTTCAGACACTCCCCCCCCCCCTCATTATTTTTATTTTGTTTCACTTTTTGTTTTCCCATTTTGCGAAGAGCACCCACGGCTCCCCAAATTTGCCATCCACGCAACACCGTGCTTTATGATGAGAGCGAGAAACCCGCAGCCGAACATAAACCTGCAAAGGGAAGGGGGGGGGGGGGGGGGGGGCTCTATAGCCTCTGTGACGTCATAAATGTACCGTAAAATAGTGGAATGCTGGGCTAGTTGGTTGATCCACATATTGGGGGAAAAAAAGCGTACAAAGGACGGGACAGTGTCGGAGAAACACAGACACACAGGACAGGCGCTAATAAAGCTTAGTGATAGATTCCAACGTCACACAAACTGTTCCACACAGACACACACATAATATGTGCGTGCGTGTGTGTGTGTGTATGTGTGTGTGTGTGTGTGTTGTGTGTGTGTGTGACGTTGGAATCGTTCAATAAACGTTAGTTGCCAGTTTGCGCCAGTCATGTCTGTGCTCGTTTTTCTGACTTCGTTCCGTGCTTTTGGCGTTTTTTTCTTCATCATGACGTCAGTTATCGTCGTTACCCTATTGGTCGAGCTGCTTCCGTAGCGTCCAGCCCGTTTCGCAAAAGCGGAATGTGCAACGGGTGCTCATTAAATCGTTCTGCAGTTACGCGCCCATCTCCTCCACCCCCGGTGCTCAACAAAAGCCACATTGACGACGGCAGCAGCCGCCGGAAGAGGTAAAGCGCTGGGGGAAGAAGAAACGACGGAAAGAAGAAAAAAAAGTGATGAGTCATGCTCGAGGCGGCGGCTTACCTTTTGTGATGCAGCGAATCAGGCTGCTGGGCCACGCGGTTTCAATGCGGGCAAATTCACCCTCTCCCGCGCCCGCGCGCGCGGTCGAAGTGATTCGGTTATTCGAACCTGCAGCGGCGTGATGGGTGGGTGTCCGGATAACCGAAGGGCGAGGGAGTTTGGAGAAGATCGCGGTGTCTCTCTAGGGACGAGCAGGGAGCGGTGTGTAGGGAACTCTGTGTAGTTCTTCACTCGGCGCTTCTTATAGTAAAATAGTAAAAAAGAGGGAAAGAGGGAAGTGGTGGTATCATATGGGTCTGTTCCTAACGGACAGGGGACGCGAGCGCGACCATGTAATGCTTGCATCGATCATAAAGCGGCACCTCAGCGTTTGAGAATGCGCGAGCCACGATCGTTTACAAGCGTCTGTCAGCATCTGTCTACGGGCGGTAACAAAGCGTCTGAAAGAACAAAAGAAAAAAAAATTAAATAAACAAAAGAAGAGTGCAGCTCGCGTTTTCAGTGTTCTATGTGAAAACGCTAAGTGCTTTTCTTACAAGTTTTTATTTATTATTAAAATTCTGCCACCTTAACGTCCGCAAACAGCATAAAAAAAGCGTTATGATGCACCGGCGAAACGCGACCGTGAAATATTCCATTTTTCTCGCTAGGGGCGCTGCCCAGACTTAAAAGCTACTGGCCTATATTCATTATACGAGGTGGTCCCGATAGCGCGTTTGCACTTTGAAGAGACCACATAAATTGGTCGTTGCCTGTACGCCGTCCGACTGCAGTGTTGTCGCTTCTTAAATTGCGTGTTATTTAGGGGGTTTTGTTTTGGCCATATAGCCAAATAACTAAATGAATAAATTGAACACTCCAAAATCAACAAACATAGCAGTGACTTGTTTTTATTATAGTGTTCCCTCTCTTATTAACTAGTCCTCCATCAATGCAGTTTACTTCCGTCGTCTTGTTAGCGCGTTACTATAAAATATGTTAGCTACTCATTAAGCAGACGACGGAAGTGACATCGTCTTTTTTTACCTGCGTTTACTAGCTTCTCGAAGAACGAGTTTGATTGGAGAACTGAAATCGGGGATTGGATTCCGACGTAAAGCCGGCCTTCGCTCGACGGAGAAGAAGGATGTAATGACGGTATTACACGAGCGGAATTCGATGGCGGGCCGCATCGGCTTTGCAATCCTTCAAACGAACATTAATCGAGTGAATCCTCGGCCAAGGCAGTGTCCGAGGAATGTACTGCCCAAATTAGCGTCTCTCGACAACACAAAATCATTCTGGAATAATAATAAAAAAAAAAAAAACTATAACACAGAACGGAAGAGGGATTACAGCCCAAGACACCCGTACTTTAGAGTTATATATACGTTTTTGTCTTGTCCGTGTGAGGGGTGGATGCGCAGCGAGGGCTTATTTCACTAACGAACCTCTATTGTGAAAGTCATTAGGAAGAACTGTGTCTTTTTGCGTGTATTTTTTGCCTTTTTTTCGTCTTCTTGAGCCGTCCTAAATGAGTCCTATTACGTCGTCCGTTCGCGCGCCCTTGATTGCGAACTTGGAGAAGTTTTCACCGTCTTCATATGTTCTCGGCGAATTCTTTCCTATTTCCGATTTTCGGCGGCTCTTATGGGTTGAAGTGTCGACTTAACCCAATTTGGACGTCTGCATGAACTTTGTAATAAGACACAAAAAAAACTTGCCAGTCGTCCCAATATTTCCTATATTAGTATAATTGTTCCGGTCGCTCAGACGCTGATTATTTATTAAAAAATAAAAATTGCACCAGAACAGCGATTTATGCGCTAAGCAATATCTAAATCACCAACGAAAATGTTTTTTTTAATAATCGCTAAAGTAGACAAAACTAAAAGAAACACCACAGCAACAAAAGGGTACGAAATTCAATAAGAATACATCGTACAAACCAAACACGTCAAGTGGTTTCTCTCCGTCTAAAAATTAACCAAACGCTTCGTTCTGTTTTTATATTTTTAGTTCTACAAATAGGCCTTATTGCGTTCGTATGTCAAGATTATATTACGCGTAAAATCTGAGTATAAGACGAACAGAACACAACGAACATGTCACATACAGTCACAGACAGTAGAAGAACGGCTGGCGAGTTTTTCGGTTGACCCGCTTCCAGCGCGCGCTTCTTAACTTTCGATAACAGTTCGGCGTCTCTGCGTGAGCAGGGACGCCGAAGTGCTACCGACGCCGAAGTGTCATCAACGCCGGAGTGTCATCGACGCCGAAGTGGTACCGAAGCTGAAGTGTCATCGACGCCGAAGTGTTATAGATGCCGAAGTTTTATCGACGTCGAAGTGTTATCGATGCCGAAGTGTTGTCGACGCCGAAGTGTTATCGGCGCCGAAATGTTATCTCCGTCAAAGTGTTATCAACGCTGAAGCGCTATCTACGGCGTGAGCTTCAAGCGTGCATGCGAAGGCAGAGCACGATGGAAAGCAACCAGCGCGTGCTGGAGTCATCCCAAAGAGACGCCCTGCGCTTATTTATTTTCTGCGTTACTAGAGTCTCTGATAACTGAAGAAACGACGGGCTTATCATGTTCAGGTTTCCCGCTTTGGGATTCCCTTTTCGGCGATCTTATCGGCAAATGACGCAACCCCATGGGCTGTGGAGTGATAGTAAAGCAGCTTGGAGAATAGAAACTTGAAAGTGAACATTCGAGAGAAGTCTCTCTGGTTGGGGAGCAACCAGAGAGACTTTAGGGGTAATGACTGCGGCTATGGCTGTTTAGGAACAGTATTCTGTTTTTCTTCTTCTTCTACGGCAGTGTCTATCGTTTTGCATCGGTGAGGTGGCGAAGTCCGTTCACGTAGACGGTCGGCAGAGTGCCGAGGGATCTATTTATGTTTTCTGGCGTCGTGCCTATGTGCCGGGATTCAATAAAAAGTCTATGTCTGGGATTGGTCTCAACGGCCAGGATGCTGGTGTTGGCAATAGTAAAGAAATATTTTATTTATTATTAAGGTTGGAGAATACAATTAAACGTGATTGAAATCAAGATTTAAATGAGGATTTAAGAAGTGATTTAAGTCAGACCGACTTTGCTATGATGCTTTAAAATTTTTGGAATAATATTTTTCCCGCAAAAATAGTTTCAAACAATTTTTTTTAATTTACCCTTTGTCTTTCATTTGATGTGTTTTATGTGCATTTGTTTTGTATGTAAATCAAAGAAGCCCCAAACAAGAACGATTTATATAAAACTGAACGTGAGAAAAAAAAAAGTGCTCTTAAAATAAATCAAGCTTTTTCTGATCTAGCAGGGTGGGGCTAACAGCAATAGAGAGTTGTTAATTAAACTCCAAGATTTACAGTAATTCTTTCTTCCGCATTGCTATAGTGGTAGGAAATCACTAATTTCTTGTGTCGGCGATTTAAATCAAACTAATCTGAATTAAATAAAGTAAATCTGATTTATATATTTTTCAATTATATTTTTTTTATCCTGTAAGAAAACCACAAACACATGGATGGATGCAGCTGAACCCTTTGAATTGGGCGGTGACTTGCGCCACCTAGCCAGTGTTTTCTTTTTTGTTTTCCCCTAACATTTATTTAACATTAAGTTATATATCTAGAGATTTATTCTTAAAAGCTAAATACGATCCGTACGACGGAGGCGCCTCTATGCAACCGGATGCCCACGCCTTCCGCCCTACGGGTCGCCCGGAAGGGAATAAGAAAATATCGATCTTTCCCTCGACCTATGCCACCAGTCAGGTAACCTCTTTTTGGTTATCTCCACCCTCCCCGTGTATATTTTCCCCTCACTATCCCTAAATCCCAGTGCGTTTGTTAAATTAGTCGCCTCCTCAGCTGATACAGGGTGAAGCCCCTTACAATAAGATATCAAGTGCTCCAGCCGTTTCCTCCTCCCTCTCCACAAGCTCCACACACCGTCTCTATACTTCCTGACATCTAGCCGTCCTCGCCTCGAACAACAAGGAGCTCCCCTAGAATTGTCGAAGATGGGCTCCTTTGTAATGTCTTTCTTAAACGATCTGTAAATTTCAAAGTCCGACTTAGTCTGCATGCCTGCTTCTTATATTTTCCTCTCAGTTTCTTTAACTCTCTTCTTAACCTTTATTTTCTTATCCGCCTCCCTGTTATTGCCCATATATTTAGATCTAAGGTTTATAGTCCGCTTTCTCCATTTATTATTGACGCTTCTCACGTGTAAATAGCTCAGAACTCTTCATGTCTTATCGTTCTTCATCTATATCTCTTAGCCTATCCTCAAGTTCTATCTTACTGCTAGCTTCCCTGCCCTCGAATGAGGACCATACCCTATCGCCCCGTACACCTTGGTTCAGGCACGTAGCCAGGGGGGGAGGATACTGGGCCGCCCCCCCCCGAAATCTTCCATTTTGCTGGGTCCTCCTCTCCCCCTCCCTCATACAGCATTTTGTCATGGGTGCCCCCCCCCCCACCGAAACAAAATCCTGGCTACGTGCCTGCCTTGGTTCGGTGTTTTACCACGTGCCACCCACCGACTCCACGTTTATCTCTAGCCTGCTGGACGTCCACTTTTATTCGCAAAACTGCATTTGCAAAGGTCAGGCTCTTAACCATAACTCCTTTCCAGATCTCCCTCGTGTGTGACGAAAACGGGCGCCGCGCGGCGGTCCTCATAGCAACCGTCGTGGACGCTGTGACGTGGACCTATGTACCATTCCGCCTCGTCACAGCGTCCGCGGCAGTTGCTACAGAAACTGCCGTGCGTTTCACAAGCTGCCAGCGACTGTACATATAGTACATATTAATGCGGAAGCATTGACTGTCCCATGGAGCGAACCGACGTCATCAGCTTTCGAAGCCGCGCCAAACGGCACCTTCCCCTGTCCCAGTGGAGCGAAGCCTGTCGTCTGTAGCAGAACTCTGATGGATAGGCTCCCATTGGCTGGCGCGCGCCATAGTTTCAAGGAACGAGGCTCCCATTGGCTCTCGCGCGGCGTAGTTCCAAGGAACGCCACCAGAGAAGTCCTCTCCATGGCGGCGCAGCGCACGCAGCGGCCCAGCCGCCGGTAAGAGGTGCGGGCCTAGCAGGCCAGAGCCCGCGCACGGGCAAACTCCGGAGAGGCTGCACGGCCGAGCTCAGCGCGGCGCGGCCACTTCACGAGAGCGCGCGCTCGGCCGTCGGCCGCTACCTCGGCAGTAGCGAAACGTGGCCGTCCTCGCCATTACACCGCAGACGAACTAAGGGAGCGGAAGGACGGCATTCATGCTTTCGCATTCGCAACTCATAAGAAGTGCTTAGGTGTCCTCGGTATTTTGTTTTTGTTTTTAATAATTATCGTTGCTTGAAGGGTACACGCTTAGAGACTAGATGTCTCGGCGAACGTTATAGGGTTGACTTTTAAGAATGAACGATCGTATGACTGCCATGCCTGCTATGATCAGAGTTATGAACTGCTGTAGTCACCGACAGAGGAGCAGGGCGTGGCTCTTATATCATTCAGGCTTCCTGCTCCGTCATTGGTTCTTTGACCTTCTCATCGGCCGATACTGCACTCTGATTGGCTTTGGAGCGCTACTAAGATGCTCGTAATTTCTCACGTTTCTCAAATTGTCAATCACTATGTACACAAACAAACAGAAACTTGTTAAAAAAAAAGAACGAACACCTTGGACGGGTGTTTACATCGCGGCGCCTTTTATCAATTTCCCTCGTCTTCGCAGCAAATTACCCGCGACAACTGCATTAGGGATAACATACGGGAACAAGGCGCGAACATCAAAATAAACGAAGGAAAAACAAAAATTCGCTCTCCCCAATCACCTCGTTTAGAATTTTGAAATTTGAGAAGACGTGAAGAGCGAACTTCGCTCCCTCCTCTAAACCTGCAGCGAAACAATTCGTTCAAGCTCCGAAGCGAGCGAGATTTTTTTTTCCCCGTGTCCTTTGTGTTTGATCATCGTTTGCTCGCGTAATTCGATAATTGAAGCAGACGACGGAGCTTGAAAAAAATATATCTATATCGTCTGTTATTATTATTATTATTTTTTTTTTTGCAAACGATTGTCGGCTGCACTTAGGGGGGTTGAGGGGGGGGGGGGCGTGTCACGCTCAATTTGTATTCATCCGAGAATACGCGGAAGCTTTCGCAGCGCAAGCGCAGTCCCCACCGCGCATGCAATATAGTGTTACAATATTGAAACACCAACGACCAGGCAATGTATAGTTTGAACGTGGCAAACAGGTATACGCGTTGCGAAAGTAGCGTGTTGCTTTAACCGACTTGTTATCCTCTATACTCTGCGGAATGCGTGCGGGATAATACGAGCAGAATCCTGTACCACCTGACGGATTCATTCCATAATAACCGAAGGTAACGGAGTTTTATATACGCGTTCGTAAATACTGAATATTCAGTCCTTCGTTTGTGAGGATCAAAAGGGTTAGGAAGTGGGAAATCTGTAAGGCCGCATTAACACTTGTGTTCGCGACTTGCAACCGTAAAGCGGGTCCTCTCGCTTTTCATCACCAAATGTGCGTGAATATGTATCTGATATTTAAACAGCCGCATTCGCAGGCCGCCTCGCGAACCAACTTCCAGTAATCGAACTTACAAAGTTGTCGGTTCGCGTATAGCAGCAGGTATACTTGGCGCTAGATGTCACATTAGAAAGTGTGCCTAAAAGTAAAATTCGTTTATTATATCATGTTAACCAATAAACAAGGTCGCTCTACGCGATGTCTTCTAAAAGCGAAAAAAAAAATCAATGAACCCATGAGAAACAGGCGCGCTCGGAGACGAAAAAAGAAAGTACTAAAATGCAAAACTGAAAGAGTGAAATCTGCAGCCTGTGATAAACTAAAGTACGCGCGACGAAGAAAGACAGTAATAGTGTGTGTATATATATATATAAAAAAAGAGAGCGTGTTAAATGTAGTGCAGCCTCCGCCCCCTAATAGAGTTGTTCGACTTATCCATCATAATCACGCGGGGGCTCCCGCGGGAGCTCGTTAGCATCGGTGCGTGCATCGGATGCTGCGCTCTCATTGGCCGAAAACCGAGAAGGAAAACACGGCACAAAAGACCAAGCAACCCGATAGAAACAATGGAGGTGTCTAGCGGACGAAAAGGAGTACTTGGAAAACGCCCACTCGCGGGCGCGCTCTATATATACTCCTTTTTTACACCCTTGTTTCGAATTTTTCCTCTCGTTCGTGCAGGCCGCATCAATAAAGTAGCAGGTGGAGGAGGAAGGGGAGGGAGTAGCCTCTAGTGCCTAATCATGAGAAGTTGCTGTTGCCGTACCTGCGGGATTGGCGAAGAAAGGAGACACAAGAAAAAAAAATACACGAGAAAGCGAACCGGAAAAAAATCGCATTTTAAACAAAAGAGGATCTGGAATAGCTTTATGGTATAGAAGGAATAAGACTCTTGTTTCATTGGCATTTTAAAGGCCTTCCGAAGAGCCTTATGGATTTTTTCGAACCAGCACAGGGTTCGCCATCTGGTAGCCGAGTTGTACGTTGTACTTTGAAAAAAAAAGTTCTTGGGTTCCCAATCGGTTAAAAAACAATCTGGTCATAGAAACTTCAGTTGATATTGCGTGACATTTTCTCTCGGAAAATGCACGTATCACCGTTGAATCGCGACGCCGACTGGTGATAATATGTTTTGACCGCCACTTTCGATCACCTTCACGTCCGAAGCTTCGAACTTCCAAAGTTTGGTAACAAAAAGCCAGAAAAAAAAAGAACGTAATTTTGACGGGAGACTTTTAAACTTTGCATTAAGTATTATAACAAAGGACGTAAAAATTATTTTAAAAAAATATTTCACGTCTTCAGGACTTTGCAGAGATTTCTACGTCGTCGGTTGTCGTCGCCGCGCGCGCAAAGACTGAAAAAAAAACTTTTTTCTCTCTCCCTTGGCTCGAGGAGAGGGAAGTCGGAAGTTCCCGTCGGTCGGCCGTGATGCTGCGCGAAGCGAGAGAAGAGGGCAGCCCTTGGCGTCCCGCCAAGAATGGGATAATCATCGTGTCGTCTGCTTCAAAGACTTGTTTTCAAACATTACTCGCGTTGTGCGAAATCCCACTTCGGCAGTACCGCAATGTTTGGGTGGTTTTAGAAAACTTCCACCGGGTGTTTACCCACTTCGCGGATCACCGACCACTGGCGGGGGTCGTCAAGGACGCCAACCACGACGGCTATGAGAATCAATCACGTCGCAGCTCCGTCCTCGGGTACGTGACGACGCAATTCCATCCGCTTTGTTTCTTCGCACATTGTGGGCGAAAAATACGACTTTTCTGTTTCCCTGTTCGCGTGCGCAACTTCAAAAGACTAAACTGCACGCAAAGTATACCTCTCCAGATACAAACAAAGTAAGCGATTTTGTTATAAAAAAGTATAATTAGTCCGGCGTTTTAGCAAAGATGATTACAGTTAACGCCTCTTTAAATAGCTCAGCGGGTGGTATATGTTTACCGGAAGTGCTGGAAGGCGGTCGTATACTCAAGAAGCGTTCTTGACGTATGAAGGAGTCGATATATAGTACGCCGACGTTTACAATGAGGTGTCTCGACTTTAAAAGTATGATCAACTCGTGCATAAATGTTACGAGCGGCTAAGGTATAATTTCACTCCAAATCGGACCTCAGCCCAAGTATATAGACCGGTTTTTACGAACAAGTCAGCGTTTGTACCACAACAGGTGCGGTCACTCCACGTGCGCGGAGACCCGATTTGCGTGAAAGGAACCTTCTGCGCAAGCGCAGTAGCGACAACAGCGCCACCGCTGCGGCGTGACGTCGCAGCCGCGATGGAACCAATCAAGGAGCACCAAAAGTGCATCTTTTTTTTTTCTAGGTCGAGGCTATGCGTTTTTACGGCAACTTCTTGGTTATCCTAAGCGATCACTCATTCACAGTTTTTTTTTTCCGAAATATAAATTGGTTACAGTACGTAAGTGACTAGATTTGGCGCATCGTTAATGTGCGGCTCCGGAAACCCATCTGCTGAAGCCAGGCTCTACCACCGCCAGGTGAACAATATCAATCTGACAACAAGCATCAAAGAAACAAAAAACCATAACAGGCGAGAAAAAAAAAACGAAAAAGAAAAAGATAGTCAGGATAACAACAAAATCAAAACAGCTAGACGCTTCCGAGTTTTTTTTTTACATGTTTTTTTCTTCATTTTTTGAGGATGCCATCTAATCTCCACAAGACACAGGCGTTCCTTGTTTGCGACTTCTCATTCTGAGTCGAGATATCATCTGTAAGTAAATTAAATAGAAAAATAAGACAAACATCCAAAACAAAAACAGGTGAAAGCGGGAGGGACCAGAAATGCGCCGACGGAACTCTGACGAGATTGAGATCGCTCTGGCGAATAACACACAAAAAGAGGAGTTAAGAAAAAAAGATAGATTTGAGTGGTTCTGCCACGATGACCCGGGCCTGTATAAGCGTGACAAGGGATAAGACTCCGCCGCACAGAAAGAAGCGAGGGCGTAGAGTGAGTGAGTGGTGAAGCACAGTGAAGGAGGGAGGGTGAGAGGGTGTGCGTGGCGACGCGTAGGTGTGATCCATCACTCGGAGGAGCGAAGGTGGCTCTCGATCCCCCCCTCCCACATCGATCGCCCCCCCAATCAATACGGCCGAGACCCCCCTCCACGACCCCTCCCGCGTCCTCCGCCTCGCTGACCACGCAGGCGTGAAATTTGGGGCGGGAAAACTTTTTGAATTACCTTTCTGTCTGCTTTTTTTGTTTGTTTGTATTTTCTGACTCACCCGAGATGCCCGTCCACTCGACCTGATACTGTCTCGGTGAAAAAACAACAACAACCAAAAAAACCAGGGGACGAAAATCAAAGTGCGTGTTAGGAAAAATTAATAAAAAAACGTTTAGGCTCCTGCCAAACGTGTCGTGAACGTACAATACGGTCACGGGTGTCACGTGACACTGTGATGTCACGTCACGCGGTAAACGTCACCGCTAAATTTAGCGGGAAAACTTTCCTACATAACTTAACGGGAAAAGGGTGTACGTTCCATCCCTGACGTCCGTAACATCTGTCTTTGACGTTACATCCGTCTGTGACGTCACATATGTCTGTAACGTTACATCTTTCCGTGACGTTACAACTGTCAGTGACAGCTGTAAAGTCACGTGACCTCCCATCACGTGATCTTACATCTGTCCTTTAGACCCGGGTCCCACAAAACGCATAAATGCATCCTATGTTAATCGAGGGAATGGCGACACTCACGAACATTTACGGTATAATAGTCGGCACGTGATCACGTGTTTGCTTGTCCAAACTGAGACTGCCACTGCAAAAAAAAAAGAAAAAAAAGAAGAAAATCTAGCTGGTGTTTTGTAGGTTATGAATTTCAAAGATTAATTATAAGCCGTCCTTACTTGAAGTACAACTATAGTTGCGGAGCCCATCCAAAAATCGGGGATCGGTGGCCGAGCTTGCTGGCGCGCCGCGGCTCGGAGCACAGCTAAAAAAAAAAAAACTCCCGTTGCAGAACCCAGGTAACCTGGGTTCAATCCTCACGGCCGCCCGTTTCGATCTGGATGAGCATCGAAACGGCGTGCGGTCGTGTGTATCACTACGGTCAATTTTCCGCTAAATTTAGATTGGGAAACTGAATTGGTCTGTAGATCACGTAACATCAAATTTCCCGCTACATTTATCGGGGAGAAACTGATTTTGTGTTGAATCGAATGGCGCCGCGTCATTCATAACCTTGACAATGCAAGGGAAATCCAAGACGGCCGGTTCTTTCAGCGGTCCAGAAGCTAGGGATGACACTGTGCTATTCGCACAACCCTAGTGTAGGTCTCGTGATATCCTTTTCCCCGCTAAATTTAACGGAAAATGCGCTGGCGGACGGGCGGCGCACGCACAAAATTTGGGGATTTGGGTGTGGTAGCGTTAAAAAGCATTTTGAAATCCCTCTTGTACGGAGTCACCGATAGGCCTACGAAACGGAGCTGGCGTGACACGTCGTTTTAGAACACGCTTCGTGATTGGCTCTTATCGGCTAATAGCGCAATCTGATTGGCTCCGAAGCGATAATGAAATGCGCGACACTCGGCGCGCCTTTTTTAGGACTCTCGGTTGGCGCCATTCTGCCAAGATGCGTTCGTTCGCGCCGCACTCACGTAATACACGGACCGGTGCTACGGAAATGAGTTACCGTATCCATATAGTACCGCAGACATATACATACTTAAAAAGAAAAAGAAAACTGAGTTTAAAAACACGGGCAATCTCCGGGACGAATTTGCCGAGCCTTTCCAGTTCCTTGTTAAGTTTTTTTATGTTTTTTTTTAAATTTTATTTAGCTTGTTACACGTTGTCTAGATTGAAGACGATAAACTTTGTTCATTTCCCTCGCGAGCAAAAAGAAAAAATGCAGCTTTACTTTTTTAAGCGTTTTGCACACGCGAAGAACGAAGTCTTAAGGTACGCGCCTTCTTATTAAAAAATAATAATAATGATAATATAAAAATAAACGTCAGTAAAAAGGGGCATGATTAAAGGGCGCCTGTACTCCAAAGTGTTTTTTAGAATCTCTCAAGTTGTACTATTGTTCGGGCATGCAGAGCAGCACTCACTCTCGATGAGGCGAGAGGGAAAAATATATAAATAAATGGAAAAAAAACTTAAAAAAACATCAGCGGTGAAACTAGGAAGGCGAGGGGGAGTTCTAAATTGCGTTTTGTTGAAGCGACACGATGAGGTACAGAAAAAAAGAGAGAGAGAGAGAGAGGTAATTGTGTTATTAAAAAGCACCAGACCAGGCGGACAAATTGGGGAGAAAGTTCGCGAATACCGGCAACATCAGAAGCGCGCTGTCGGAAAGTATGGAGAAGAAAAAAAAAGTAAATACTCTCAAAGGCTTCATTTAGGACTATTTGGGGCGTTTATTAAGTTCCTTTCTTTTTTCTTTACCCGCTAGCTCGATAAAAAAAAGGAAAAAAATATTTTCATAAAAATGATGTTTAGTTCTGCATAGTTCACGTTTCGCGTGACACTCTAAAAATCATCTGGTTGAGACGTAAAAAAGCAAACGGTCTACTTCGTGACATTTGTCGTGACGTTAGCGCGTGAAACTTCATGCTCCGTATCAAAACGCACACCGTTGTTTTTTTGTTTTTTTTTCAGCGGCAGTTAAACTACTCGTAATTCATACAAATAAAAAAAATCAGCAGAACCCATCCTTTGGGAATGATTATCTACGTTAATGCGAATAGCATCAAACGGTGCGGAGTTATGCGCGTTCGTCAGGTGGCCGGCACACTCTAGATACGCCAGCCCACTCTTGAGGCGATTCTAAATTTGTTGACACTTTCACAGCCCTGCTGCACGATCTCCGCAGCCCAGCACGTGCGTTTGTGTCACTTAGGAAGGCGAGCAAAGCACGCGCCATACGCGACACGGCCGCTACATCACCCTCTCCCGAGCGCGGGAGAGGGTGAGCTAGCTGGCCGTGCTCAGCCTCACGAGAGCTGGAATGAGCCCTCGTGCATGGAACGCGCGCGCACCGGTAGCTGTGACAGCGCTGTAAAGCGCGTCCTATGGTAAAGATATATACAACCGTTTAGAGGGCGTTGAATGACTGCCTTCATAGCTCTGTGGTTAGCGCGTCTGCCTGCTGATCAAAGGGTCAACGGTTCCAATCCCAGCCGGCGCCGGTCTTTTTTATTTATTTATCGACCCGCGGCGTAAGAGGTTAGATAGCCAGATAGATACATCAGATAGACGAAAAGTGCGTGAAGTATCCAAAGAATGCTATTCGCATTAAAATGCTATTCGCATTAACACTCACACACGCAAAAAAAGAATAAACAGGGTGTTTGCTGCCGACACGACAACAGAAGTATTTGCGGAAAAGCCTCGAGCTGGTTTACCAACACTTTTTGCTTCTTACACGTGTACGCCTAGAACGTGTCTACAGGCAGTGTTTGCTGTGTTGACCAGTGTAAGAGGACCGTTATGCAAGAAAGATGGATAGATGGATGGCTGGATGTTAATGGCTATATACCCTTTGTTACGGGGCGGTAACTTGCGCCACCTAGCTTCAAAAAGAAAAGAAAAGGAAAAACACGCTCAGTCTGTGAATGTGTGCAGGCTGTCTTTTTATGCTCCCTCGTGGTCGTATTTAGCGATTGGTTCTCCTCAAGCTCTTGGTCGGGAAGTGTGTACTCGCCAGATTTCTTAGAGTTAATTATCGCTGACATGGCTTAAGCAACGAAAGGGTTTATTACGTTTAGCGTTTCTCGCTTGGTGATTGGTCCTTCGGCGTTATTCTTTCGACTATACTCTGGCAATTCTCGTCGGCTGCCCAGCCAGATTGTAATTAAAGTACTCGGATCTCGCCACAGACTGCGTTTCTCAAGTTGTCATCGACTATTAGGGACTCACCCAGCGGCCACTATGAGAGGGACGCACCTATATCCAACGAGCAGACGGATGTTTTATACGGGGAAAAGCTCATCGGCGGATGTATGTACCCCCCTCCCCATAGGGACGCCATCACCACACGAGATGAAACGCGAAAACTCCACGATTATTCGGTTCGCCTGAGTCCATAACTTGGTTCCTGCCTCTTCCATTCGGTGCTCAGATAAGAAAGAAAACCGGAAAAAAAATAGGAAGAAAGAGAGACAAAAAGAAAGGGAAGAGAAACAATACGAAAGAAAGAAAGAAAAAGATAAAAGAGCACGGATCCTCAGGGGGACGCTGAAATTGACTTTCAAAAACGCTTCTGGTTTGCCGCGGCGCTTGACCCCGTCCCCCAACATGGCGGCGCACCGCCCGCTTCACCGGGTCAGTTCGTCGTCCAATACCACCTAGAAGGCAAGGCCTGCGCTATGACGTCATCGTTAGAGGACCCCCCTCCCTCTCTCTCCGTCCCAGGCGGCAAACACGCGAAAGTAAAGTTCGACGAGAGACGGCGCCAAAGCGGCAGACGCGTCCGCGTGACGCTTCATAAGACGCGGTGCAGCAATGCTGCTGAGTCAGAGTAGGCGGCGCTGCCTGGGTCCACCTTTGGTGACGTATTGGGGAGGGTATGGCGTCGGCCTTGTCTTCTAGGCGGCATTGGCTCATTCCCCATACCTCTAGCCGCGATGACAGCGTCCAACGACGAAAAAAACCACCGTGGCCTCAACGTCCGACGGCGGTGAACGATAGTGAAAATGTAATGAAAGTCTGAATTTATATATATATATAAAATTGTCTTATATACAGTTTTCGACCTCATCATCAATACGGCAGCCGTCAAACTTACACCGATATTTTTTTTTTTTTTTGCGGCGCTGACGTTTGCGCTGGAAGACAGCGTTTAATATATAAGGCGACCCTGAGTGACCGCACCTCGTTGGAGTTTAGGCCGACGCTGATGGCTGTCGTCAGCGATTAGAATTGTGATTACGGTCGTGACGTATAATACATACAGTTCCTCATATCGGCCGGGAAACTCGATATGAAAAATGGGAAAGCAGGTATGAGGGGGTGCCTTTGTCTTTTTTTTTTTTTTACAGCGGAGCTGTTAAGGTCTAGTTTCCCCAGGCATCGTGTCCGTCCTCAAATGACCTGATGACACAGAACTCTGGACAGCTACTGCCATCTATGAACGACGGCGGTAACTAGACAACCGGCTGGCCGTTTGTCTGGTTGCCGCCGTCGCTCATAGATGGCGGCAACCTTTCCAGCCTTTTCCACTCTGGCTTGCCGACTTGCGCCGGCCATTACTTCATTCCCACCATAGTACAGCTTCGCTGGTCTTCCTTCTTCACCACAGTGGAAAGGCTGAAAGTATTTTTTAATAAATCATTTAAATATTGACGAAGTTTGTCCTGTCTCCAACTGTGGTTTACAGACGCAGTTGGTCCGAATCGACTGGGGCCGGTGGCTGGTTTGTAGCGTGGACAGTCGGTGGACTTAGAATGTATCAACGCGTTCATGATGATGATGATAATTATGATCTTACTTTTCCCTTTGAATCGGGCGGTTCCGTTCGAATGCGTATATGATTCCAATATTAATGATAATGCGGTATTTTCCTTTGTACTGTTTGAGCGCAGGGAAACAAATTTGGGCCCTAGCCAAAAGAAAAACAAAATCGCTCGTTGGCGCCATCTGGTGACGATGAGAGCAACTTTTTGTCACTCTGAGGTTTCTCCAAAGCCTAAATTTCGGAGAAATTCAATAAACGTTCGTTCCACCCCAACCCTCTCTTACTCGGGCTGTCTGGTTACATTGTGTTTTTATGTGCACTCGCCTACGGGCATCTTCCGTACATCTTCCAGTTGTGTGCACTACCATACAACATTGTGCTACTTTATGTACCGCGATGTCGTGTAACGATTCCGTATGTCAGGGAGTAAAAAAGACGAACATACGATGCGATGATTTTCCGCTCGTCGGCTTCTCGACGTTTGATCTAGAAACCTTGCGCTTGTCGGAAGTGTCTTGATGGATGCTGACAGATCGAGCCTTGCGCTGAAGTATCGTTGTGGGGCAAAGTTCGAAAAAAAAAATGGTGATCGCTGACGATTTATGGCCGCCCAGCGCCCAGCTGTCCGCCTTCGTCTCGATCTCGCGTGATTGGTGGCGTTCTGTCAAACGAGAAATATTTTTCGAAGACGTAAACATATTCGGCGGAAACTTTTCCGAGGTAAAAATGATTATTCGATGATATGGCACTTCCGCTTTTTCGACTACCGGCTTCCTTTTGCTCGTTTTTTTTTATTATTATTAATTTTGTAGCCGTTTTTTTTTTCTTTTTTTTCAGTGGATCCTGATTGACAGGTCGCGGCCAACGCCCCGAATGCTGTCACGTAAAATATTCAGCGCTCCCCCACAATATCTAATATTACGAAGGGGGAAAAAAATTCTGCCAAATTCCGTTGTGAGTTTACCGTTCTCAATCATCTAACATTAAAACGATGATGCTGCAATTAATGCAAAGGTGCAAGCGAGCTGGACAAGAATGACGAAAATAATCCCGGAAGGGGAACAAGGGGGACAAAGGACAAACACAAATCTCCAAACACAGCTGGGTGACTGGTGCGCGCCCGAAAAATCCGCCTGGTCCGGGTATGGAACCAGGGACCTCTCCATTTCAAGTGGAGCGCTCTACCAACTGAGCTAACCAGGAGTTAGACGTCAGTAGAGCAAACGGGTTTTATCAGCTGCCACCAGTCTAACACCAACAAGGCTGAACGGCCCGGATTTTTAAGGTCATGATGATAATGCAAATAATGCTAAGGTGCAAGTGAGCTGAACAAGAATGACGAAAATAATCCCTGGAGAAGGGGAACAAGGGGGACAAGGGACAACCCCTTATTTCCCTTCTCCAGGGATTACTTCGTCAACGTATATCCCTTTCCCATGAAGATAGCAACTCTTGTCTTGGGTCGACACGTATAGCCACATAGTAGTAGTGATCATTTATTAGAAACAATGCGGTGAGCCACCGTTTAATGATTACTTGCTAGCTACGTCATGACCCGAAAGTGGAAGCGAATCGACCCTTTTCAAAACCACATCGAGCAACCTTGGCGGTCGCCATTTTTTTCGGGCAGGAAGCGTGTGACTTAATCCGAGTCTTCGTCAAACTGTTCCTTAACAATGGCGGATTCGGGCAGTTGCCACACTAACTTCTAAGTAACGCGCACTTTTGAAAGAAAAAAAATCTATTGTAAGACCGATTATAACGAAGTCAACGGGAATCGGAAATCACTTCGCTATATCCGCTATTTCGTTATACCGACTTCGGTTTTAACGAAGTACAAACGGGAATGGAAAATCGTTATCGCTTCGATATAGCCGCTATTTCGTTATAACCGACTTCGTTCTAATCGGTCTCGACAGTATTAATGAAAAGAGAGGAGGAGGTAGAGATAGCTTCGAAGGAATCGCAGTAGCCACTTCTCCCACGCGATTTGTTTTTTAAGAGTTTGCAAAGAAAAAACAACAAAAACAACTGTAAAAAATAAAATAATAATAATAAAATGAAAATTGAAAGAGTCCTAATTGAGCTTACCCAAAGCGCGCCGTTATACCCAACTTGTTTACAAACAAGACGTCGGCGAATGCGAGAAATCGCTCGCTACGTCTCTTCGGACGCGCTCTCTCGTCCGCTTTCTATTCCCCAACCTGTCGACGAACTCGGAAAAAAACTCATTGTCGCAGAGGAGCAACAACATCGATTCGCACGACTAATGTTCGAGGCGTGCCGCGCGCGCCTGTTTTGTTTTCCGTCCGATTGATCGCCATTTCCGTGTTTCCGTTCTCCCCACTTATACAACGCAAGAGTGTCATCAAGTATATGTTTGTTTCTTACACTTGCAGTGTTCTTGTGGAGGTGCACCAATCGTAAGACCATCGTGGTTGTTTTGGGACACTTTAAATAACCATTATTATTGTTTCCTCACTTCCGCTCTCTCTCCACCTACCTACTACCACCCCCACGAGATGACAGTACACACCGCCCAGTTTCAATGTAAAAAAAACGAAGCAACTGATGAAGGTATGGAGAGGGTCCTTCTTCATCCCTCGCCCACCGGCCACCCCTTTAGCTTTCAGGAAACATGCCCTATCTATATGCTAATTCCCATAATGCACTCGGCGTCGATTCAGCCCAGGTCCCTGCCGCTCCCCCCCCCCTCTTCTTCTCCCTCTCCCCCTTTTACAGCAGGACGCCGGGAGCTTTCCGAAGTGAACGTCAGACCGGATTTGAATCAGCGCCCGGACTAGCGCTTCCATTTTTGGGGCTTTGGCTATGGCTTTGACTTTAGCTTCTGGTCTGCTAAGGGGTTGGGGCTCGGGTTCGGGCTCGGGGGTTCGGGGTATGGAAAGGGGGAGGGGGCACCCCGCGTGGGAGCACTTATCCGTCTATTTATGGGTGATTTTGCGTTAGTTTATCGGCCTTATCCGCCGTGCTTGTCGATACGATTTCCGGCCTTCCTTTGAGCGCGCGCGCGCCGGAGCTTTCGCTGACTCGGCGGATATGTAGATGCCCCGCTTTTCTTTAATAAAAAACAAAAAAACGCGGCGTTTTTTTTTTTTTTTTAGTTTGTGTACCTAATCTATTTTAGGGCCTTTTTAGAGGATGCCGTAGAGCAGCCACGCTGGAGGCATAGACTACCGGGGCCCATGTTAGTGACGACACGTTCATTGCAGTAACGAGCAACTTTGAATACCGGAGAGAAGAAACAAAAAAATAAGTGGAAAACATGAATATACATGGTCTTACTCCAACTGCTCTAAAGGCCCTGTCACACTGAGGCAACACGACGGCAACAGCAACACAACACGTTGTCCAACAGTCGGGCAACTCGTTGCTCGCTTCCTGTGTTGTCCGACAAACCTGTCACATCGCGGCAACAGCACGACAACATGGACGACAACTAAAATGTTGCCTCGGTATGACAGCTTTCGGCAACAAAACCAGCAGCAGCTTGTGTTGGACAACGTGTGTTGCCCTGATCGCTGGATGAGCGAATTTCGGGCCGGCAACACGACAACATATAGATAGCCTCGATGGTAAAGCTAGTCCCCCATCAATAAATTCTTATTCAAACAAAGGCTTGGAAAACGTTATTTAACTATAATTAGGGCTGGCGTGCAGCTAAAATATTTTCGATTAATGTTTTTGCTGCGTAGTTACGGAAAGCTATTTTCGAAAAGGTCACAGCTACGGTCGTGAACGTTCAGACTGGTTTCGAAATTAGAACTCCCGAGAAACCAGCTCACATTACTGATAGTGAAATATAATGGCATGCCTACTCACCCGCTAATAAAGTATAATAAAAATATTTCAGAAAACCAATGATTAAAAAATCGAAGCATAAAACGACCACTCTGATCATGATTGTTGATGCTTGGAACTTGGAAACTGCTGCTACCAGACACCTGAGTTGTTTTAAAAAATACCCAGGACGTTTTGGGGAATGAAGCGATCACGTAGTGATCACGTAGCAGGCGGTAGGCAAGTAGACAGCGTTGAAAAATATTTATTCCACCGATTGTTATGAAGACCGACGGTGTCGGTGTCGCAGTTTTGAAGCACTGTCAGTTCAGCTCAGCACCACGTTACAAAAGACGCTTGGGGTACTGCCGGTGCTAACGCAATCTTACAGTAGAAATAGGAATTGCATGAAATAAAGAACCGGACAGAAACACATACGGTGGCGTAAATCCCGAACATATATCAGCGATGTCACTTTCCTCGGTTAGGGCTATCTGCTTTGTCAGCGAATAAAGAACATTTCCATAAAATAAAGAGCGGAAAATACTCCCCGTGTCAAGTTTTCTAATCACAGTCACTGGTTGATGTCGTACCGTGGTAATGCCATGCCCTTCGAACGCACTAGCACTTTGTAGAGTCACATTTCCAGCGATTCCGCGCCGCACACGAACGAAGGTAAACAATCAAGATGGCGGAGTGTTCCCCGTGTTGTCCTCGCCGTCCACGCGGTGTGACAGGGTTGTCGGAAAACAAATCGGGCAACACGGTTGCCGGGCGGCAGCAACATGTTGCCCGACTGTTGTTGTTGCCGCGATGTGACAGGGTCGCCGGCAACACGACTTCCCCGTGTTGCCGGATAGAGTTGTCCAACTGTTGCCTCAGTGTGACAGGGCCTTAACGCAGTAAAATGGCGCCAAACTGCGCTAACAAGCTATGGCCGATTATATAGTCTATAGCCTAAAGTAGTCTATAGTATACTATAGCCTATAGTAGCCTATTGTATTTTATAGCCTATAGCCTGACTTATATAGTATCTTATAGTCTATAGCCTAAAGTAGTCTATAGTATACTATAGCCTATAGTAGCCTATTTTATTTTATAGCCTATAGCCTGACTTATATAGTATTTTATAGTCTATAGCCTAACGCAGCCTGTAGACCTTTTTCCCGCCAGACGGATTTCGGCCGCCATTACTGACCTTCTTTTGCCTCACCGAGATGCCCGGACTTGGCCTGGGGACAATAAGAACACCGCGGTGTCTCTAAAAGGTCGAATCCTATCGCGCAACCATAGCGATGAAGTAAAGCGAACGCAAGGGTAACAAAAAGTGAATGCCACTGATCGCTGCGCCCACGCACAGCTGTTCTAAAGCAGACACTTTACAACAACTGTCCATAGCATTTTATTTTTATTTAAAATCGAGTTTGCGATCTTCGGATCTCCACAGCTCAGCACGCGTCGTGTTTCCTCGCCTCGGAAAGCGAGCAAATCAGGCGCTGTACCCGCGAACGCTAAAAATGGGCCCGGCCAGAAGCTGCAGGTTATTGGAACGGTCTCTCTAGCCTTCGGCGATGCTTCATTTTCGTTTCTCTCGCCCCAAGATATGCGATGCCGTTGTGTGTGACCTGCTTGCTCGCTCCACCCGCGAACCGAGGAAGGTGTATACGGGCCGCAAAAAGCGCCAGGGTTTGGCCTTATCCGCTAACCCCAAAAGCCGGCTTCGTCCCGAAGAAGATTGGTTCCTCTTAATGCCGAGCACGCAGTTAATTAGCGACTGCTAGAGCGATAACAACGGCGCGAAATTGCTTTCGACTCGAAAACAACCGCGGCGTCCACAAAATCCATCCTAATCGCGATCGTGATCCGAGTACCGACGACGCGCTCAGCCCCGCTACAAAAGCAAACGGGCGAATGGAAACGCGTCTGAGGGAACCGTATATACATAACAAAGATAACCGTAAACACCCACCCGAAACTCGGGACGTTGCGAACCTGCTGTGCCTCGAGTTCGACCGGGTTCGACTTTTACTGCAAAGTTTCGATACAAGTTCGACTGAAGTTCGACTAACACGCACATGCGCGGAAACTGAAGACGGGCTGACGCCACCTAGCGGAGAAAATAATGTGGCATAAAGACGTAACATTTTTTTATTCTCTTTTTGCATTGCCTCCCCCCCCCCCCCCACACACACACACATATTTCAGTGCCCAGCTGCAAGCCCCTGAGCGCTACCACCTGGGCGGTCACCCCCCCCCCTCCCCGCAGCGACAGTGGCTTGTGACGCCACTGTTGCCGTCAATATTTAACGAAGGGAAGCCAATTCCGTGAACATCTTTGGAAAATCTAATTAAATGTGAACATTGCGCTACAAACTATGTAACATTTCACGTGTTGCCTGCAGTCTGTCGTGTCGTGTATGAATTGCTTTTCCGTTGCAAGTATCTATCAGTGCAGTAGTATACGTAGTCCTGCTTATGTTTCTGTTCGAGCTGCTGCGTTATAGGTGTCGGCAATAATGCCAGGAGTAGCTGTGCCTTTTATTTTAGCTTATTTTCTCCATGATATTGCTTTCCCGCCCAAGTGTGTCAGGACCTCGTAAAGCTGCAATTTTTGTTTTGTTCTGGTTTACCCTTTTTGTACAAATTAAAAAGGGAAATAAAAGCATTATTATACTTATATTTACCGCGTGTATTGCTTCACGTATTAGCAAACAGACTATGTCAGTAAAAGTGTATGCGTTTGCTTTTACGGCGTTAAAAAAAAAAGCAAACTAGTGTACGCATTGTTTTTTTCCCCAAGATGTTCGAATTTTTGTAGTAGGAGTCGGCCAGCACTGTTCAAAAAGTTAAACTTCGTGGAACTTCGCCAAAAGTTCGAAGATTTCGCCGAGCCATTCGAGCCTCCAGGTTCGCCAAAAATTCGCGACAACCTTACCCCGAAACCCAACGTGGTTTGGATAACCACCGCATCGGTGCAACAATTCTTTTTCTTTTTCTGCTCCTCGCTTTTTCTCCTCCATTTGAGGTATATACTTTTTTGTCCTTCCTTTTTTCTTTTTTTTTTTCAATCCAAAAGTGTTTATTGAGCGTCGGATACGTGACCTGCAAGAAACAACAACAACAACAAAAAGAGAAACAGCGAATCCGTTTGAACGATACCCTTCACGAAGTCGACGCCGCGAACGGAAGACGTATCCAAAACCAAATCCAAAAGACGCATTCCGCGAAAGACAATCCAAAGACAATGGCAAGAACGCCGGCGAAGAGAGGTTACCCGATCCCAAAGGCGGGCGCCCCAAGTTTTTGCGGCGGTATACGAAACTGTATCACTTTCGCTCGTTCTGTTTTTTCTTTTTTTTTAATTTTGTTTATTTTCCGTGGTTAGCTGTGTTGATTCCGTGGATCGCCATTGAACGTCCTGGTCACGTCGACGTTAAAACCCTTTACCGCATTTGTTTTCTATTGGTTCCCACATATGTTACGTGAGGAGCTTTCCATTGGGGGCCTATGCTTTCTCTTCTGTATCATCTTTATTGGTGTCTTTTTCTCTGTCTAGCTTTCTTTTTCTTTTTCGGGTGTAATATTATGATGTATGTTTATTACTTGATATACGGTAATAAGGTAGGTTTTATATAATACGATTGTTTTTCTTTTTTGTTTGTTTGAATTTAAGGGAAGAAAGCCGAAAACCCTCGTTTCTCATATATATATATATATATATATATATATATATATATATATATATATATATATATATATATATATATATATCAAAGTTGGGTTCGGGAATGAGACGTAGAAAACGAGGGAAAAGGAATTTGAGTTTTTTGTACCTATCATTTCCTGTCGCTTCAGACTTTCTACGTCCTTCTCTTCCTTACTATCTTCCTCAGTTTCTCTCTCCCCGCTTTTTGTTTTACTTTTTACTGTTTTTTTTTGCTTTTAATTTCCTTTCAGTTTACAAAGAGTTTCGCTCATCGAAGTCGCATGGTGGGCGTTAAACTCACAAGAAAAATGAAAATATAATAACGATATATTTCTTAACACCAAGATACATTTCCCCTTTCAAAATCTATGTGTCGTATGTGTGTGCGTGTGTGCGTGTGTGTGTGCGTGTGTGTGTGTGTGTGTGTGTGTGTGTGTGTGTGTGTGTGCGTGTGTGTGTGTGCGTGTGCGTGTGACGTTTTTGCCAGCTATCATCGGCCGATTTGTCCGAGTGATTCCGAACTCTTCCAAAGACCTTCTACGATTTCTACGAAATTCCCTACTTTAAATGCCGGCACGCCACTCAACTACGAGCATTTTACCGTATAGCCGTTATCGTAGAGACAGCCAAATTGAATACGGAGTGTGTTCTGCCAAATGGCGCGACCCAAGTAATAGCCCGCCCTGAGTTTATATTTAAAAAAAGAAAGAAAAAAAAGTAAATAAGTTCGCCGTTTTCTATGCAAGTGTTCGAACAGGTAATCTTTTTTTTTTTTTTTAGAACAATGTATTCGCGTAAAAGATGGTGGTGCGTCAAGCTACCGGAGCGTGTTTCCTCCTTTGTCTTTCGGCAAGCCAGAGTGGGAAGGCTGGAAGGTTGCCGCCATCTATGAGCGACGGCGGCAAGCAGACATCCTGGTTGCCGCCGTTGCTCATAGATGGCAGTAGCTGTACAGAGTTTTGTGTCATCATTTGTTTGCTGGTGGACACGATCCTGGGGAAACTAGCCCTTAACAGCTTCGCTGTAAAAGAAATAGTGTCAAACTACTGTAAGATACCGGGGAGCGGCCACCCCACTTTTACTGAAAACTGGGTCAATCTAGGCACGTGCGCTTGTCCGGTTGCAGAATTCCCAAGTTTTGGAAATGTTAGGGCGCTTGAACGAGGTGGGCGCTTCCGCAGTGTTTTACGGTAAATAGTACATTGCCGCGCGCGTCGCAGAGCGATCGCGTGCATGGCCGAAAGGGTTACCGTGCTTGTCTGTTGCGCGAAGGATCTGGGTTCGATTCCAGGAGCGGGAATGTTCTTCTATTTATTCTTTCTATACTTGGCGTTCTCGCAAATTCGAGAACTTTCTCGTCCGATCGAGTTACGAATGTTCTACCGCCGATGTTCTGGGCCACATGTTCCGAAGCCCACGCGGCTACAAGGTGCTCCGCGTGGCGAACCGGAGTCAGTCAGTCTCGCCCCAGCGTTCGATCCTGCTGTTACGCCGACTTCGACGCCTGCGACGCTCTGTTGTTATCTTCTGTTCACTTTTTGTTTTGCGCGCAAGTTCTCCCCATTAAACGTTTCAGTTTCCTCAGTTATTCCTTGTTTCGTCACCTCGTCATTCGTGACACTATATACATATATAGTTAGTTGTGTTTTCGCTCGTGTGTTTCCGCCTGATGCACATGGTGCGAATTTTCTTACGATTTAGCAGTTACTACTTCGCTCGTGAGTAAAAAAAATAAAATAAATAAACCTGGTGGAAGCTGTGGTGCTCAACGTCGCAACTGGAAAATCGAAAGCAAACGTGCACCGTGTGAATCGGATTCGCCTCGGTGTCCCAGAAAAGGGGCGTGAATTTTCCGAACTGATTCGTTTGTTTCTGGGATTTGAGGAGACGGAAGTGGTTGCTGATTCGTCGGTTTCCTTTGACGCATGCGCAGTGGGCATCCCGTGGCGTCGGTCCATCCAGCCGGTGGCCATGCAGCCCGTGCCCTTCGAGTCGTCGGACGTGGACCAAGAGACCAACGAGGTCGCCACGTCCACGTCGGCAACGTCGCACAGGTGAGAACAAACATGGCGCCCAACTCGGAGTTGAGGTGACTCTCCTTCATTGCCTGCACCTGTAATAGCTAAGGTGATCCTCTGGAGATCGGTTCGACGGGACCGGGATGAAGCTGCCGAGCGGCCGAGCGGCAGTGTTTCTGTTTTATACAAAATACAAACTATACAAAAATTTGACCGCATGAATATTTTCCCCCCAGATTATTCATAACCACGTAAAAATCAATCAACCCGGCGACTTCGAAATTCGCCCTAATGAATCATCAAGGCATCGTCATAGTTCCAAGTCCATCTGTACGAAATAATTGATTTAAATTAAGTTTTTTTTTTCTAGGGCTATAAACGAATGGAATATGCTCCCGAATGCCACTGTTTTATCAGTGTCAATAAATTTTTATTTATTGAAAATATTGTTGTATGTGCCACTTATTAAATTCATCATATTTAACTGCACCTAGTGCATTAACTCCTTGGTCATGTGTTCATTTTGTTTCTCCCAGATGCATTTAGACACTATAGTTCTTGTGAACGTGTTTTTGTTTGTTTCTATGAGCACGTCGTTAGTTTGTACCAGCGACCCAGGGACAGCGCAGTTGAGGTCAACGAGTTCTGTCAACGAAACCCTGAAATTAACGGAATCTGACTCTATAAACAAGGAGGCGCCATGTTGGATGCATATATTCTGCATTGTAGTCGCCAAAGTTTCTAAGCTGTTTAATTAATACTGGTAAAGCCAACACGCGAATCTTCTTCTTTTTTTAAATTCTTCAGCACCAAGCAAATAAGCTTACGATAGATGGGTTGCAAGCTCATACACTCTTAGAAATAGGGGGTGTATAGGGGAGACCCCTTTTCCCATATGCAACACCCCAAAACTATATTTGGACGTTCTGTCCAATGACGTCGAGCTGGCGATACCAACTTTTACGAGCGGCTTGATAGGTTGTTGGATATAACATACTAAATAGCTAATGTGCGTATCAAAGACTAAAAAGCAAAGAAAGAAAAACACTAAAACTTTGCAGCAGGGCAAAAAAAAACCTTGATTGTCTTAATGTAGCCTTTAATGAGTACATTAGCTATTTTAATAAGTTGTATCGGTCGACTATCAAGCCGCTCGTAAAAGTTGGTATCGCCAGCTCGACGTCAGTGGACAGAACGTCCAAATGTAGTTTTGGGATGTTACATATGGGACAGGGTGCATCCCTATACACCCCCTATTTCTAAGAGTGTATAGTAGGTGGTTCCGCTTCACGAGCATTAGCGCAGACGAGGCTTATTCTGCGTAAATACGTGGTGACCACTGCTGCAATCCGCGCTAGCGTAAGACGAAGTACACAAATTTTCTTGGGCGAAATTTCAACTTGTAAACAGAAACGAAACGACTTCACTGTAAACGCTCATAAAAGAAGCGCAGCCACGCGGCAAGCATCAAAACGGACAATCAAACACCAAGCAATTTTTTTTTTTTTAGCATAGCGTTACTGCAGGTTACCGTACGGAGCAGCAGAGCTACAGGAAACTCGTGCTGCACCTTTGAGGCGTGCACTTGCGCTTTTTTCTATTTTATTTTTATTTATTTATGAATTCTGTACACCCTATTGGGTGCATTACAGGGGAGGATACTTACAAATAATAGGATACATAACACAGATATGTCACTTCAAAGCACAGCCGCACTTTTTCACATCATGCCGCTCACGAAGTGCGACGAAGGTAAGAAACTAGGCACAAAAAATTAAAGACGTTTACAATTCCCTGTAATGCCGAATTAGAGCGCAGCTCTTGAGGAGGAGGAGGGGAGGGTACGGAGGAGGAGGCGTGCCTTCGTCGTGACCTTCACGAATGACCGTGACGTCACGCGTGACGTCATTATGGGAAACGTCCCATGACGCAACGCGCGCGACCCTCGTGACGTCACTTGTGACGGCACGTGTGACGTCATTATGGGACGTTTCCCATAATGCACCGCGCGGTTACGCCGACGGCGATGCCGCTCAAGCCGAAAACGGGCGCCTAAGAGCTGCGATCTAAAACACAGGTACAAATTAACATAATTACATTAAGCATTTTTCAGACGATTCTCACGTGTCACAATTAACGACATTTCCAGGAGCATATATTTGCCATGCCCACGGCAGCCTGCGGTAACGCTACGCTAAAAACTACCCATTGTTCCACAGGCAGAAGCGGTTGGACTAGGTTAAACCGTTCTTCATAGATTCTTCTCTTTTCTTTTTTTAAGATTATTTTCGCGGCGTTTTATGAATCATTAAGCGCTGCGCGGAAGGAACCACGACGCGTTACTGGACGACGAACTCTGCCGCATAGCACGCCGAGCACGTTCCGGATACCCCCCTCCAGAAATAGCGTCATTAGAGGGGGCCAAATAAGAAGGAATTCCTTCTCGGAGACGCCGCCGCCAACTTGCAGGCACGCGCACCCTTGGACCCCAACTTCTCGAAACCTAGAACTACTATAACGCTTCGTTCATCAGTCCGTAAGCTGACAGTGCGCTGGAAGCCACGTGCTCCTGTGGACCAATCAGATTGCTCAGCTTGCAACTGACGTCACATGCGTGGCCATCGTGGTGGTAGCTTCCCTGCTAAGCGGACACGTAGTACACTTTACTGAAATAAATTAACAAACAAATTATTACTCGTTACTCGCTTAAAAGAGTAACTACAAGTAGAAGTATAACGCGTTACTTTATCATTACTTTGAACGTGTCGTTTTTCTGAAGCAGTAACCGCCTCCCAATATTTGTCACCGTTAATATATATCCTCGCTGTTAAACGCATTCATTTTGGGATAACTTTGGCTACAGTTCATGACGTACCTCGTGCGCATCTTTTGATTATTTATTTTGCGTTTTTGTTCCCCGTCTCGAAAATTACAGGAGCGAGCTAAGGCTGAGTGAGAACTTGGATGGGTACACTTTTGTTGTACAGGTTCTTCTACAGAAGTAACTATAGTCCGTGACTGATGAGGAGCTTAAAAAATAACAAAAATACGTTACTACTAAGTCGCTACTTCGTTACAAAAGAAAGTGCACTGAATAGAGAACGCGTATAAACCGACAAAAAGACTGCTGTTTTCCTATTTCTTTGTTTGGAAATAGCACTATATCGCGTAAGCAGGTGTGTGGAAAGGTCCCCCCCCCCCCCCC
The DNA here is from genome assembly GCA_037355805.1 of Ixodes ricinus. Taxonomy (NCBI): domain Eukaryota; kingdom Metazoa; phylum Arthropoda; class Arachnida; order Ixodida; family Ixodidae; genus Ixodes; species Ixodes ricinus. The sequence continues at coordinate 128,935 of JAZHYW010018771.1, read as the reverse complement.
CCCCCCAGTGCCATCTGCGATCCCGGAAAAGTTCCTATCGGAGAAGAAATTCTACTGAGACACCTATTGTTGCCCCTAAAAAGGCGTCTGTAACGACTAATTGTACATAGTAAAGACAAAAATAAATAATGAAATGCACGTGTTTGCGTCAGCTTGTTCTCAGAAAATGTTTTCCATATAGCGAGGAATACATGAAGTAAAAACGAGGTTCCTATGTAACGAGACATGACTCCTCCATCCATCCATGTGAACGCAGACATTTCCTCCATCAAAATCTGTTTTTCTCGACAAAAGCAGCACGAATGACCACCAGCATGATCCGATGACGTCACGTGCGGCCATGAGCACGCACCAACCCAACTCTCCGACGTCACTGCCCCTGGGGTGGCGCCGCTGTCGGCACCGCGCATGCGCAGACGGTTCACCTTACCCGGGTCTGGTTTGTGCGCACAGGTGGTGCACGCACCTTGCGCGGGCAGACGCGGGCTCGCTTTCAAGCGGCGACTTGTTGCGTAACGTTTATCTCTTATCACGTGATTCTCGCTGCGGCCCCATACCCAACGCGCGTGAGACCAGCGGGGGTCACGTGACGAGAGAGGGTCGTTTCGATTGGTCCGCTAAGCGCGTAGCTTCCACCTGCACTGTCAGCTCAGGGGTGGAGAGGGGAAGAGGCGGAGGGACTCGGAGAGGGTAGGAAAGAAGTGGAAAGGAGGGAAGCACGGCGAAGGTACGAGGTGTTGGGTGAGAGAGAAAAATAAAAGAGAGAATGGACCGCGGAAATCCAGGGAAACAGAGAAGCTTGGTGGAAGCAGGACAGGGGTTTTGGGGGGAGAGGATTACGAGGAGAGTGGGGGCAAAAGTGGGGTTCGAGTCTTTTTTGGGCAACAGGGTTCGGACTCTCGGAGGGGTGTACGAGGAACTGCTTTGGCTGGGGATGAGGGGGTCCATGTCGGAGTCTCTTTCGTGGAGGAGTGTCGGTGCAGCTGTTCTCTGTTCCTCGTCTCCATCTTTCATTTTTCGTGGAGGGAAGGGAGAGGGTGTAAAAGGAGAGGGTGTGACTGGAGAGGGAGAGCGACGAAGGAAGAGACTAAGAACGGTGCAAAGCGAACGGGAGAAGTCCGCTTCGTCCTCGTTGCAAAGTGAAAGATGGAAACGGACGGAAGAATGCGGGAGGAAAAGAGAGAGCCTGAGAGTGCGAAGAGAGATTGGTTTCGCGGTTCGAGTGTGGCCAGTGACCCTAAACGCGCGAGCGTGCGGTCGGAGCCACGCGACGCCGTGAGGTCACGTGGTGAGGTGTCTTCGAGCGTGACGTAGTTCACCTCTTCTCAGTATCAGCCCCCGAGCGAAAGAGCCGAATCTCCGTTAATAACTTACGCGCAATATTTGAATGCGACGACATCACAAAAAAAAATCTATTAAGAAAGTGAGAAAAACATGAAAAGGGGGAGCGAAAACGGATTTCCCTATTTTGGTATTCTTACATTTTTACAAGAAGTACGTCCGCGCACTCGTCGAAACATGAAAAATTAATTTCCGCGGAGTTCGTTCGAGCTGTGATGCTGTTTAGCTAGAGCCACTGGTTATATCAGGCTTTTTTAATTTTTTTATTAACAATTTATGTCCGAATCATAAGCGTCACGTTGTCACCTTTCGTAATGCGTGACGTCGGCAGTTTTGACTGCTCAGGGTATGAGCGGTTCTTAATCTTCTTTTCATTTATCGCGGTAAATTAAATATACCCTAATGGGATTTTCATCCTTTCTATTTTGCAGCACCACCGAAGGCTGGGACAAAATAAGACTAAACTGAATTTTGCACTCACAAAAAAAGAAGTAAAGCACGAATGTAATTCGCACGAGTGGAGGCAGCTCGACCTGCGCCAATATTACGGATATTATTTCTTGCTTTGTACAATTCCCGCACTACAAAAGGAAGTACGCGTTGTGTTTAAATATTCCAAAAAGACTCGTTTAAATTTAAGAGAAAAAAAAACATTTGCACACAGGAGGAAAAAAAAAGCGATGCCGCGCACAGTATAGAAGGCACAAAAAGGTTTTCTCCTCTTTCAAGTACCCCCCCCCCCTCTCCTTTTTCTAATTTTTTATTGCGCATATTTTACGTTTTGCTCCGGCTACTGTAGACAACTTCGTCCCGACGTAAATTTTAGCGGATCTTTTATTTCGACATTCGGAGCTTGTCCGTTGCGAAGCAAGTATCGTCTCTTCTATGTAGACAATTGCAAGCATGGCGCCTCACTGGTGCCTCACGCGTGCAAGCATGTGCAGCCAGCGCGTGAATATATATCTTTGGCAAGCTTGCAGCTGCACGTATACTTGCCCGCACGAGCAGAGACATGGCGGCGGCCAGACGTCCTGCTTGCAATCGTTTATATATATATAAAAAGAACCTGATGATGACTATCTATGCAGAAATATTTAACTTAACACATCAAGGTTATGTTGGGTCTTCTACTACAGGACGCATTCGAAGATAATAATGGAGACCATTAGGACACCCCATTGTTCTAGCTGGAATGCGCGTGCACGGTGCTCCCCTTACAAATGAAGTCGCGTCATGCACGCGCGCGAGCGCCGACCACTCGTGCGCGTGATTCAACACACCTCACGCGTGAGGTTTCTCACGGTACAGTCGTGGACAAATCAAAGCAGAAGATTCGAACGCGATCAACCCTTCCAATATTGGCATAATATGTCGCAATATATACTATATATATAAAAAAGAAACTGGGGGGACACTTACAGGGGACCTCCGGCGATTGCATTGAGCAACCCCAACTGGCTATAGTTTCCGGAATCCGCCGCCCTTTACTCTTTCAGGTAAATGCTGCTTAGTGTCGAAACTCAGAACAGCTATTGTGAAATCGGCCAGTGCAACTGACGTCCGCAACCAAGCTTCGCGTATGCCCGCGCGTTTCAACCGCCAGTGTGACGTCACGGGTGGCGCTCGGCTTGCGGCTTCGGGTCCAGCAGCGCAGCCGATAGACTGCTGCTACGAGCATCCGCTTTCAGTGCCCCTGCCAAGCACGCGCGCTCGTGCAGTGCAAGAACCGTTCACGGCCATTCATGCTCGACGCTCGTAGTATCGGCTGCGTCTGGACCCAAGTCGGAAACGAAGTATTCGTGACCCAGCGACCCATAGTAGTCAACCCCTGCCCATATGACGTCACTGAACCAGTCAGGTTGCCGGCAGCAGCTCAACGCACAACGCTGGGGCATCAGCGATAGTAGTGACCAAATGGTCTGCACCCGCTTTATTCTCCAACTGCGCGAAACTGAGAGCCGTGTTGGCCAAGAAAGTCGAGGCTTACACTGTCTCGAGGAAACGAGGAAAGCCGACCGCCCACCGTCCTTCCGGTGCTTGTAATAGCAACGTTGAAAAGCGCAGAATGTCTGGCTCACGCGACCCATAGGTTTCGTGCAGAGCAGCCGGAGTTCGCATAGCTTCAGCGCGATATTAACGCCGCGTTCTGAATCGCAACCGCGACGCGCAATCCGCGCGTTGACAACATGCAAACATGCGACGCCAGAAGACTGCACATGAACGCGATAAGGACCTGCGTCCGCCAGCCTGTGCGTTTTTCCGCGAGGCGGCGTCGTTCGTACCGCCAGTGTGAGTCGCGGCATTAGAGTGGAACGGGATAGAGTTATCGGACCCCGTTCGCAAAGCCTTCTCTCATACAAACCCCCGCTCGTTCCCCAAGTCGTGCATGCAAGCGTGTGCGTGATCTAGTGGTAGCGTCCCGTTTCACGTGACGTCAAACGACGTTACGTGTGATGTCACTGTCACGTGACGTCACACGTAGCTGTGGCGTCACGACCCTACTCGACCCGCTAGATGTAGCGGAAAATATTCCCCGCCAAATCTAGCCGGTCGATAGGGTCATGACGTCACAGCCACGCGTGACGTCACACGTGGCTGCGCGCGTTGCATTATGGTATTTCATGGTCCCATCGAACGCCGACTTTGGATTTTGCCGAGCTCTTTATTTGGCTTGACTGGCTGATTACAAAAAAAAAAAAGAGTGGGTAGACCCCAAGGCATCTAGCCTTGAGGTCTACCCCCTATCCTTTCAATCTAAGCCAATCAGAGCTCAGCGTCGTTCTGACGTCACCGCACACTCCTACGCAAGAAGCAGACGACTTGCTCGCCGCATACAGTCCCGACCAGTGGCGTGACCATAGGGTCAGCGGCACTCAGGGTGGTGGCCCGCCGCGACCACCCGCTTAGTGACGCCACTGGTCCCGACCATCTTCTTAGCGCTCCTCGGCGAATCAGGTTGCGACATTGGGTGATAAGAAACAGCGAGGGACCAGTCTGGAAACGAGAAACATACCTAACCCACGCCCTGCATGAGTGACCACTACTGGTTTATTCACCAGCATGAGAACGTGCGAACTTTGAGTACCGCTGCGTAACGGTTACACTAACCGGCGTTACATTAGAACGCGGGGTCCGCAGTTCACGTCAAACAAAGCAGGAGCTCCAACAAAAGGCTCTCTCGTAAGGGTAAAATCGCACGCCCTACGCAAACACCGTGTAGGAGTATATCGTCCTCTCTGTCTTTCTTCCTTTGTTCTCCTGCATACATAATTCCCCTCGTTCCATTTTCTACCATTCTAATTATTCTCGCAAAATGAAAATGTGCGACCAGGCGAAATGCGTACACACGGATATGCGTGCGTGCGTGTGTGTTTGTGTGTGTACGTGCGTGTGTGTGTGCGCCTTGTGTTTGCACATGTCACGCCTTTCGCGAGAAAAAATGTTTTTTCTCTCTCTAATTTTCGCGCGTGTGTGTGTGCGCGTGTGTGTGTGTGTGTGCGCGCGTGTGTGTGTGTGTGTTTTCATTTGTTGTTTTGTTCACATATCTAGCTTTGGCCTATGCCCGTTCTTGTTATCGTTTGTTCCCCAAATTAAGCATTCAGAACGTGACTCTAAAATGAAATGTATTACGCTCGCGATAATAATGATCATTAAGCGCGGCGCTTTGCAATTGCCCGTTTCGCATATTACGCGGTGATTATGTGCGGGATGGGAAATAAATATGCATCGGACATCGCACATCCGAACAAAGACGTCTATACCAGGTCCGCGAAGTAAGGCGAAATGATTGCGTTCTTATTAAAATTCTCGCACGTCCTTATGCAAACGACACGAGTGCTAAGTTGGCTTCGCTTCGTCCACTGATGAAATTATCGTAGGTTATTCTATTCATTTTTTGTATCTGCACTTTTAGGTGTTTATGACTGGGGAATGAGATTATTTTTCATGGTAATTAATTAAAAGAAAGTGAACAAATAGAAGTCGCGTTCATTGTTTCTGTTTGTTCGTGCTTGCCAGGGGCGCGCGTGCGGCGGAATCGCGTACGAGCGCGGCTTTCGGTGTACGGAACGGACGCGGGCTTTCTCCGTACCGATAGCTTAATTTCACGTCTCCATTAGTGCATGTCTTCAATCCTCAAATGACCATGTAAAAACAAAAAAAGACATGAAGTTTGCACCTTTGCTGTCAATATGAGCTGAAACACCCGATCCATCCTTTTTTACAGCGGAGCTGTTGAGTGCTAGTTTCCAGGATCGTGTCCCCCGCAAAGGAATGAAGACACCGAACTCTGGACACCTACCGCCATCTACGAGCGACGGCGGAAAGCCAGGTACCTGGTTGCCGCCGTCGCTCATAGATGGCGGCAGCCTTTCCACTCTGGTTTGCCAACGTGCGGCCGGCCATTCCTTACCATTGTATACGGCTCCGCTGGTCTTTCTTATAGCGGGTTCGTTTCACACGCACTGGCACCGTTCGAGTTCTCTCCCAAAATGCATCGCACTCGCAGAGTGTTGCACGGAGGAACTGGACTCAAACGAACTCGCCAAATGCACGGAGTGCAGAAGACTGATGCTGCCGCCATCTATGCTGTAGAAAAGGTACCGACCTCAAAACCGAAACCAGCGCCTTTCTGTTCGGAGTGATGGGTGTGAATGGAAGTGGTAGTCGCTACCAACGTTTATCTACAAACGTTGGTCGCTGCAACCTGTAGTTTGATAGTTGCGATGACTTCAAGCAACTCGGCTGCTGCAGTAGATAGTTACAGACGGCGTAAATTTCCGCAACCAGCTGTCTACAAAGCAGATGGTTGCAATCTTTTAATTCTTATAAATCGTTTACACTGAAGAAAACTGATGATGCTGTCCGAGCAGAAGCTTGATCCGTTTGATCATGGTATTATGCGTGAACCACTGAAAGGGTGCGGATTAAAACAAGTCTGTTGGAATATCCAGTAAAACTTTTCGTGGGACATCCGATTTCGATCGTCATTACAGGTGGATCAGATATTAGCCTTGGTGAGGGCGTCGAGAATGAGAGCTTTCTCGAACAAAATACGACGGGGCAGGTTAGCTGACGCAGGTAAATGTTAAACATGATGACGTTGCCCAAGTCTCGGGTAAAGTCACTATGTTTAGCTTCTCTGATGCTTATTGGGCAGTCGAGGTTTCTGCTGGTGGTTTTGTCGACAAATGTTCAATTCTTCACCCACGACACGAATGGTGATAAATATTCGCGGGCCGCTGATGCGTTTGTTTTGAGCATTTCTTGACACACTGGTATATTTCAGCGTCTGTACGGCAACAGAGCGACTTAAAACCTGCAAATAAAGCAAGGTTTGTCAATTGCTTCCTTCATGAAATAGCAGACGCTCACAATTCAAGCTCGCGTTTGATTCCGTTGCCTGCGGAACGCGATTTCTATCAGAAAATCTACTACATTTCCTCTTCGGTTCCGCGACACATCGTAGTAGACGAACCCCCGCCGTCTGCTCCTGCTTTTCGCCGGCCTCGCCGAGCGAGGCATGACGGGATTGCATTTTGGCGCACGCCCGATTTTCTCGGTGCAGCGAGTGCATGCACGCGTGGGGTGCCGCCGCTGAAAGGAACTCGGAGAGTGCAACCACTCGTGGAGTGCCTGCCGAAACGAACTCGCTTTACGCCGCGAGGGCACGCTGGACACGAGTGCCAGGAAACGAACTCGCTATTATTCACCAGAGTGGAAAGGCTGAAAGATTTTTTTCTGTGTCTGCGGTCCTCACAAGGTTTATTATCTCTCAACAAAAAGTCGTATGGGAAATTGCCGAGCAACTGTAGTTCCGCACGTAAAATGTTCTAACATCACGTGACATCAGGGTCACGTGACGTCAATTTTCCCGCTAAATTTAGCGGAGAAACTGAATTGGTGTGTAGGTCACGGGACGTTTATTTTCCCGCTAAATATAGCGGGAAAGTCGACGTCACGTGGCCAGATGTCACGGGACTTATACGTATTCTCCTCTTAACTTAGCGGAGAAACGGAATTGGTGTCTGTGGGTCTGTGACGTCCCATGATGCAACACTGCGCGCGTTGAATCATGGGACGCCGCAGGCCACGACTTCACGAAACGTTGCTTCATGAAATCCGGAGCAACTAGCCAAAGAATGTTTAACGTTAAAAGCAAAATGTCCGAGGTATGGAAACTCAACTTGGAGTTCCATTCCTAGATCGAACCGCAGATATATCTCAAAAAGGCACGCCAAAGAAGCATACATGAAGGACTGTTTCCGCTCATATTGACCGCTATAGTAACCTTTAGACGAACACGCATGACGTGGGTAAGCCTCTTTGTATTTTATTCAAATGAATAACTTATTTTTATAGCTTTTTTATTATTATTATTATTACGGCATACGTGCGTGCGTGCGCGCGCACTTTTGTGTGAACGAGTGCTTAGTGTACGCTCCCGCACCCGCGCGCACACGCGCTTAGAGCTGCAGCTTGGTGAACCCCCTCAAGATAACGCCTTTCGAACGCCGTACTCTTAATAAGGCGTTTTCGTCGATCTTTTCGATGACCTGATAAGGGTACAGCTGTTACTCCGCCGGCACCTCGCGTAAGCATCGCACCGTTATCAGAACTGTCCACGAAAGCTCCCTAGTAATGGGGACTTTTCGTAGAACACGTACGCTGCGGATTCCATGCCCTGCGGGCGTGTGCCCAATCCGCGCTCGAAGTGGCGCGGCACGATCGAGCTCCCGCTAGTAACGCAAAAACCTTGCCTGCGATCTACGAAAGTCCCAATAGGTGAGCGCACCAATCGCTCTAATCAATTAACGTATCGGTCGTGGAAGCAAGTATCTTCCTTTAAAGCCTTTCGCTCTATAGGTATACCTGCCCTCCTCCACACGAGACGGTGAACAAATCTCCGATATTATAGACATTGGTGGCGGCTGTAGTGGTGCTGGTACGCACATCCTCCCCCTCCCTCCCTCCTCCCCTCCCCGAAATCAAGTAACGAGCTCCAAGGGGTTCGCGGTTCGTTCCCAACGCACGGTTCGCTTGCACCGGTGAAGCGGAGAGACCCGGCGGCTAGACCTATAAAGGGAAAAAAGGGGAGAGGGGGGAAAACTGATCACGAGAAGGGGGACATTCTGGCTGTTGTCTGTATTCCATTTTCCCTGAAGTGACAGTGCGGTGGAAGCTACGTGCTTGCCGGACCAATCAGCGGCCTCCTTTTCATCACCCTCTCTCTCGCTCTCTCTCTCTCTCTGTGCGTGTTGATGTGGGCGAGAGTGTGATCACGTGAGGAAAAGTAGAGATACGACTGGTTGAACGATCGCGTAGCTTCCACTGCACTGTCAGTTTTTGGGGTGGGCAGAGTAGAGTATAGGCAGACGGGGGAAGGGGAGAGGGGAGAGAGACACACGCCAACTATGTTGACCGAGGGAAAGGGCACTGCTCTAACGTTGATCACGGGGGAGGGGAGAGGAGGAGGGGGCGTACTTTGTGGTTTGTGTCTGGATCATTTTTGGCCCGAAGAAGAGGCGCCCGAATTCATCACGAGTACGGCGGCCGAAAACAAAGCACGTTCGTCAGGGACCGTGTAGGATACGGACCGACGGACTCACTCGTGATGGAGCTTTTTTTAGGGGCCATATTTGTGTCGTTTTTATTCGCCCCACCTTTCTTTTTTTTATCTTCTTATCTTTCATCTTGAGCTCCCGAACTTGCGGAACCGACCGTGTACCCCGGCATCATTTTTGTTTTTTAGACGTACTTTTCTTAGAGACAAACAGCCGTTATATTTTGTTCTCTTCCTTCCTTCGCCAGTATTATTTTTAATCAGTTTATTTTTTTTTTTTGTTATTCGTTTGTTGTGCGTGTAGACTGTCACTACGCTCCAATCACTAACGAATCCGCTAGCGCGCGTACCTTCGGGTTCGGCGACCCTGAGCAATGGTGATAAATTTAGACTGAAATGCCACACCGCCAGTCTTCGAACGAGGCTGGAAAGAAGTCCACCGTCCTGTTCTGGAAATCGCTACCGTTTCCGAGACCGACAAGAGTTTCGAAAACACGGACAACAAAACACTCGGGCGACACGTGTTTTCGAAGACACGTGCGGAAGACCGACAGAGTTTCGGAAGCAGCAGCAGAGTTGCGGCAGGGGGTGGTTTCGGAAACGTAAGTATAGGAATGAAACAAAGTTTCCTCATCTTCGTTGATTCGCCACTCCCGCATCTATACTGGCAATTTCGACCTGGCAACTCCAGGGCAACACGCTGACGCTCCACGCTCGCGCTTTTAGTGACCTCTGGACCCGCGGTCACACTACCGATATATCTTATAAGAGACGGTCTGCAGACTGCAGACACCGTCTGTGGCGTCTTTCTTCCCTGTACGACTCTCCTGTACCAGAGATCGGTCGTAGGAAAAGTGTACCAATGGCTGAGCAATTGTGTCGCGTACGTGAAACGTTCTAGCACCGGGTGACGTCAGGTGACGCGACGTCGACTTCCCCGCTAAATTTAGCGGAGAAAGGGAATCGGTGCTTAGGTCCGTGACGATCCCAAGATGCAACACCGCGCGCGTTGCATTGTGGGGCGTCACGGCTTCTCGAAATCCGCAGCAACTAACCGATGAACTGTTCACGTTAAAACTGTGCTACATAATTTAAAAAAAGAACGTGATGGCCGACCAACTTTGTCCCAACTCTTCCCGCTAATCGATAACGATTTGTTAACAGATAACGCCTCACCGCGAGGTTGGAGATAAAGACGACCGGAACAAGCTGCGCGCAAACCAAATTAACTCAATAGGCGGTCTGGCTTAATGATAAAATAAAAGAGAATGCCAAAAAGGATGCTAACAAAAAGAAACGGGGCGGCCGAATAAAACTTCCCAGACTGGGCGTAATGAAGCCAAACTCTTCCATCGATCCTTGTTTTGTTTTTTTATTAGTTCCGCTTTAGCGCGCACTGGTTTGGAAAAGTAATAGCTAGAAACAAAATGGCGTCGTTTATAAACCCGAGGCATTTCTTCGCTTAGATAAATATACATTTTCCCGATTTTTTTTTTTACTCCATCAGTTTCCTATTGCGTGAGGTTTTGGCTCATTTGTTTATTTTTGTTTTGATTACTTTAAATATTTAGGATTCTTGCTGCGTTCGTATTACACGTGCACCGTAAATGTTATTTTTAATTTCTTTTAGCTTCTGTTGCCGATGAATTTCGTGGTTTGTTTTGAACGCGAAATTCGGTATTGAATACGGGCTTAATGAAGCGTCTTAGTCCTTTTAAAAATTGTTGCTTTGTATTGATTTTGTCTTTTCTTTTTGTTGTTTTTCACTTTCGGTATCAGTGCAGAAACTCGTAAATTTCTAATGAGTCTCGAAAGCACTGGCCGCGCGATGGCATACATCAAACGTTTGAATTCCGCATGCGCGAACGAAGCAGGTATTCCATGCATTTCAGAAACGAGCACTAGAAAGAAAAAAAAACAATAACACGCGCGCACACACACTCACGAACACACAGATACGGCAAACACTCGAGGAAACTAACGAACAAACAAGAAACATCTGCATCCTTTTTGCGCACGCTCTCTCTCTTTTTTTTTTCTCCTCATTTTATTTTTGAGGTATTCTATATCCTTAGGTGGCACGTGCGATTTCTCTGCACATTAAAGACTTTTTTTTTATTTTCGAAACGCGGTTTTGGAAGACAAGTGAGAAATACAAAAAATGCAAATTTTAAGATCAAATAATGAAATTAACGTTGTGTGTACGTGTGCGTGTGTCATTAGCGAGTGTCTTGGACGTGTTTTCCAAGTTACCAACTTTTGGCGTCTGTGAACCTAACGTCGTTTCGCACTCGGGGGCTGGCGAATGCTGCTGCGGCGGATGGCTTCTCCGCAGTTCTTTGGAGTTGTGCGTCGAGCACGCTTCTCAGGGGCTTCGCGCGTACACACGGAAAAAAAAAAAAAAAAAAACCTCAATCCGCTTTTGGATAGTTTTACTGCACAAGCTAAAAGAAACATTGGGAATAGCGGATACTAACTTTGCCTTAAATGCTCGATTTCTCTCCCGTATTTCGTGTGTTTGTTTTGTTTACTGGCAGTCGCGGATGAAGGAAACGTTAAGTGTACATCTCGTGTTTGTTAACGGCTCCGCTCGTTTTATGTATACATAGGAAGTAGTTCAAAATGGCTTCTTATTTTTCGTAATGGCGGGGAAGCCCGGTTAACACTGGACCCGTATTAAACATCCCCAATATATGATATAGCAACAAAACACAAAAAATAGAAAAACTATGTGTCGACAGATGGACAGTATCTAGCGACGCCGAGATCTGCAAGCTGCTTTAACACGGAGACAGACTAAATGCTAGATACCCGGACACAGGTATGTTGCTACCATATGATACGACTAAAACACAGAGACAAGGGCAATCATCACTCACGTCAGGAAACGAAACACAAAAACAAAGGTACGCGGACGCTCACTTACGCGGAAATGCACCTCCAGAAACACCGAGAACGGGTAAGCAGACAGACAGACAGAGAGACAAACACAAAGAAAACCCAACACACGTGCGCACAAACACACACACACACACATACACGCGCACACACACACACACGCACGAATAGATATAAAGGTAAGATTGACATGGCCATCTCGCCCAACTCGAAATAGCCCAGATCAGGAGAAGGCAACATCGGAACGGCTAATAGCTCGGCAGCGCTACTACCAGCGTCTCGAACAACACACACATACAAAACAACAACAAGAACAACAACATATTTTGCTCTTTTTCCGCATCGAGAGGTGTAACACGCCCGCTACAACACATACCAGACGCGGCGAGCGCAGCAAGTGCACAGCAGACAGTCCACAACAAACCGCGCGTGGCTCGATCCAAGCGCAGCTACATCATCAACAAGGGCGAACAACACATCTACACGAAAGCAAGCAAGCAAGCAAGCGCTCTAATGTGCCGTGTACGCGCGCACACGTGCACACACGCACAAACACACATACATGCACACAGACGTACGCACGCACACACACGCGCGCGCACATACACACAAGCACATAAGGAACACTGGAAGGCGGCCTTATAGACACCGAGGAGCAAAGTTCCCTAAGTGAAGTGGACCGTACGCTTAGCTGCTCCCTTTCTCTCCCTATTTTTTCCCTATGTTGGTTTGTTTTTGCCCTCAACTTTATGTGTCGCTATTTTCTGCTCCGTTTCTCTTTTTCCCTTTATTGCCCGGTTCTTTCCCCACATTGACCCCGCTGCCCTCCGTTTTTTTTTTTTTTTTTTTCGCGACAGCAACTTGAGATTACTATTTTCTTGTGTGTTTTCTTCTTCCTTTTTTTTTTCTTTTCCTTTCAGTTTTTATTTTTGTTGTTGTTGTTGTTTTCACTCTCGCTTGTCGTTCTTTTTAAAAATTGCTTGCCCGCTCTCATTTGCTGAACTCTCCAATGTAAATAAACAAAAAAAAAGTTCTTTATTTATTCACTGACCGAAGAAGGTCGGACTCGTGGAGCGAACATGCGGCGAGCAAGCTACGAACTTCGCTCGACTTCGCACGTAACGTCAGAACAGTGGCCGTTGTGCGCGCGCGCAAAGTCAACGTGCCGCCGGGCGAAGTTCGTCGCTTGTTCGCCGCGGCCTATTCGAGGCTCATTGCCATAATAGTGTTTGACTGCTTTATGGGGGCTTACGTCGTGTTCGGACAGTGCCGTTTGCTTACGTTGCGTCATGTTACGGGAACTTACGTCTAGTTACGACCGGGTGCCACTGGGACATTCGTGCCATCCGTAAAATTCACAAAAGTTTTTTGGAGCTTTTTTTTAATTTGTAGTTCATTGAGTTAATGTATGAGGAATTTAGACGATATAGGAAATACAGTGTTTAATTTGGCTGTGAGTCCATTCTTTTTATCTTCTTCAAAATGAAATATAGAGAAAACAAATATTATACGGACAGAAACGTGCCCTAAATTCGTAAGAACTGACCTGCATTAAATGATATTTCTTGAGCTGATTGGTCAGTGTCACCTTTGCCGCCGGTGGTAATACTTAACTGTCCCGGAACGGATCTTGCAAACGTGTTGCTTTAATAAACATGATTCTTTAATAGCACCGAAATCCTTGACGTAGTCTCTGGTGAAGTCCGTTTTTCTTCCCATCCCGTTCCACCACTCTGCCCTGCGACTCACCGGAGCGGAGTGGTGAGGTAGAACCTTTAGTTAGCCTCCTTCCTCTCATGTTCGACGCCTTCGCTGTTATAAAAACAGAATCCCACCTTCCTCTAAGAAGCCCAAACTAAACACGAGAACAGGGGCTTTTGTCGTGACCGAAAATTACGATGACCCATTGTCCCGAACAAAACCTGACGAGATAAACGGTAAACCCCTTTTGCGAGTAGTCTGAGATTTGAAAGGAAACAGGAGAGGCCTTTCCTCGGACCACTGACCCAAACTTATTTATTTATATGTCTGCGCGGCGCACGTTGAAGACCCCAGGCAAGCAGTCGGTATACTGCAGTGGCTACATTTTCCATCTATACAGCGTGTAATAATGTCGCCATATTCTGGCCGTCTAAGCAACTACTAACGACTAATTGTTTTGCCGTAGATAATGAGTGGTACAAGTGACCGGACTGCTCTCGGAAAGGGCCAGTAGAGAAAATGTTAGGACAAAAGGCGCTCCGCCATGTCCGTCACTCACATGTCGGTCCAGCGTTTATATGGGCAGTCTCTTGGCGAGAGCCGCTCCCGAGTTAGAAGGCGCCGAGACGGCTTACCACAGGCTGCCTATGAGCGCTCTCGCGAACGTCAGATTCGACGGGGTCCCTCGCACTGCTGCAACTCGCGATAGCGTAGTCGCCACATCCCACGGGTAGTGCCCAGAAGCTCCGTCCGAGACCGATCTCTGCTGAGCGTTCGGCGCATGCGTGACGCCGCCATAACTTTAGTTCGCAGGAGACAAACATCAGTGCACGAGAGGGCTCGTGCCGTCTCGTGCTCCGCACGCGCACAGCTCCAGCGAGGTTGTCGCACGCAGAAAGACTAAAGTTCCCCGATGCATTGCGGCAGCGGTGGCGTAGTCAAACTGGCCAGTGAGATCGGTCTGGTCTCGACTGCGGCCCACACTGGTGATCCAACGGAGACATTCAAACAACGCCAAAAGCGCGTCGTCACGGCGTTCCTCGTCCTTGGACGCGTTTGCTATCACTTGCTAAACCCAGCACGCACATTAAATGGACGACTCCAGAGCCTCGTATAGAGAGAGAGTTTGGTCAATGGGAGGAGCGGGCAGAGCGAGGGCATGCCCCAGACGCAGAAAGTGGGCTTGACATGCTCTCGTGGCCAACCAGAAGCCGGAAAGGATCCCCTAGCGGTGGTAGCGAGAAACTGTTTTAATCATAAGTATATAGTTTTAATAAGCGCGTAAGAGTTAAATGTGGTAACCCTTCGTGGTTGAAAATAGGGTCCACGTGATGTTTCGATTATCATAATGCAGAAAGATGTAAGAAATAAATGTGCCGCTCGAACTCCGTTTTGCTCGGACAGAGTGTGACCGCTCGGACGGCAGATTCCCGGCCCTCGGCGCTGGGCATGTACGGATTATGTCGATCGTTCCGCTAGTCGCGCTCTTCCACCATGATTTCGGATGACCGTGATTGAAACATCACGTGCACCATATTTTCAGTCACCGAGAGTTAGGGTCCGACGCGCTTATTGATTTCGCTTCTCGCGACCACCGCTAGGGTATTATTTCCGGCTTCTGGTCGTCCACATTCGAATTTGTGATGAAGACGCCCTGGAACACGTCTAGCATGCCTTCGGCCAATGGCACCTCCTTATTTGTCTCCTATACTTCCAAATGAATGGCCAAACTCTCTACCATAGCCTCCTCTATACTCACACAGCTTGGCAGTTCGACGACGGAGCCATAGAGTGCCCTGTCGCAGATTTGGAGAGCGAGGATCTGGTAGCACAGAGCATTTCTTGGGGAGTCTGGACGTCAGCGCACAGATTTTGCAGCGGCGAGGACCCGAAACATGGTTTTTCAATCCGACGAGAAAAGAAGCGGTAGCCCGATGAACGCGAGGAGCACGAGCGGACATTCCATCGCCTCGGGACCAGTGTGTTTCGGCGTCTCGCCGCAGCGGGGCGCCCGTTACGTCTCGCCGCGTCGCGTGGCGATCTGCCAGGCTTTGTCAGCATAGAGGAGGCTATGTCTCTACATACACGCCTCTGCAGCTCGTGGCACGTGTCTTGCGCGTTTCCACGACAATCGTTGGCAGTACTGGTAAAAAAACGCCTTTGTGAAGGCGCTTTAGTTCAGCCAAAGCTACAAGCGCGAGCTAGCCCGCGCTCCTGCCTTTTAAGACACGCATTTCTAGCGCGAGCGCTCGTTCTTGCGGAATTAAGAACGATTCCGAGGAGCGACCTCGAGCTCTCGTGCTAGAAGCGAACGAAGTATGGGCACGAATCGCGTGTTGCCTCTCAAACGCCAGCACCGAATTAAGATCGATGCCGGCGAAACACACGCGTTAAACAAACGAGTTTAACAAGAACCCGGCCAGTAAACGAGTATAATCATTAATAAAATTAGGGACTTAAAAATAATAAAAGGTGTTTAGAGGGACGCTGGCATATGCAAATGAAGCTCCTCCCTTACGCCAAGCATGTATATATTAACATCCAGATTGAGTGCCTGCCGAGTCTCAAAAAATAAATAAATAAAGAACAGACATTTTGGGAACGTCAAAATGGTGCTGACGAGATGGGAAGAGTGCATCGGTGTATGCGTACGATTCCGTTTCGGATTAAGGTGGACCGCGTCGTGGCGCTACGAGAGATCTCAGCCAATCCAGAGCCGGGAAGGTACCACGTGACCGCGTCCATGCGTCCCTCTCGAAAGTCACGTGACTTTCACGCGGCGGTGGAATGGCTTCGATGGCTTCGTGTAGCGTTCCGTGCGGTGTGATCCTAAGGCGTAAAGAAAATATAGCGGCGAAGAAGCATGGATATAGCGAGAAGCTTATGCGTTTTCGTCGCGTATGCTGACGTAAAGAGACAAATATACGACGCAGAGAAAACTAAGTTTTTGATCCAAGGAGTTTTGGATTTCTTAATAACACGTTTCCGTGCGCGTGTCCCAATGCAAACTAAGTACGATAAAAAAACGTACGTTGGAAGTACAAAAAGTAAGGAAAAAGTAAAGAAGTAAAGTTGTACGTGTTTGCGTGGTATCGTGACACGAGATCTAAACAAAACAAGACCCAGAAGTGTAAAAAAAAACGTGCTAAAAATATAAAGAAAGATACATACATAAAATCCCACGTATAAATTTTCAATGTAAATGCCGCATTGAAAAACCGATAAAAAAAAAGAAGCGAACGAAAAGGCCAACTCATTTTGGAAGGGCTGAAATATTGAACTGGCGAAATTGGTTTGCTGTCGAAAAACAAAAATAGTGTTATTTCAGCTTTTGTTGTTATTTTAATGTTTCCGTTGTTACAACAACAAATTAAACGTCGTCTATATTCAAAAAGAAGAAGAAGGAAAAAAATCGGCATGCCGTTCTATTTGTGCGTATGGAGACGGATGTATTACGACGGCAAATGCGATTCTTCGTAGTTTTGAAGTTGAAATATGAAACTGAAATGTGAAAAGGATGTATGATCCAGGAGTAGTATCTAAAACCTAAATCACAATTACACGGCGCGATAACTTCGAGCAAACTTTTTCGGAGCATCTTGAGGAAGCCAGAAAGCTTACACACTAAAACATTGGCAGGGACCTTTAGTCTTCAGGAAGCAATACTTATAAGCATGTTTTTGTAGTTAATACCCCCTATTTTCTTTTATCCATTTGCCCGCTAAATCTAGCGGAGGAAAATTAATTGGTGTATAAATAACGTGACTTGAATTTCTCCGCTAAACTTAGCGGGGAAACTGAATTGCTGTATGGGCCAAGTGACGTCAATTTCTGCGCTACATTTAGCGGGGAAACTGAATCGGCGTTTAGGTCACGTGACGTCGAGTCACGTGACGGCAATTTTCCCGCTAAATTTAACGGGAACATGCACGGACGAACGAACCCAATTTTTGGGATTAGGGAATTCCGTTAGAAAGCATTCTTGCTTTAAAAAACAAAAATCACAGATTTTGGACTTCTGATTGGCCCTGGCGATACTTTCTCGTCGTTGACGTGTCATTCCTCTTTTTGTCACAGGGACAGCGGCGGCCCTTCCGGTGAACCCGAGAAGCCCCAGAGAAAGAAAGAAAAAGGTCAGTGGATACAAATATGTCTGAAGCCGACACGAAAGCCCACCTTCCTTCTCCGCGCGTGAACAAAGCGCACAAAAAAAAATTCCACGTCGCAAAAAAAAAAAAAAGTGCTTCTGATTTTAAGACGTAGTCAGTCGCACTAACCGAAAATTTATCAAACACTGTCCACCGACATCTGGTGTTGGCAATCAGATAAATCTTCGGCAGTACAGCCTGATCACAAACATGTTTCGTGTGTCAGTTGGGGACGATCAAGCGTAAATTAATGGCTGCAAACACCTTGTCTGCGAGCGGAGTTTCTAGTTTGTCCGCTGCCATGTCTGATAGCCTCGCGGCAAACTTCCAACGAGACGCAGACCCCCCCCCTTCCCGCCGACATTCGTCACCAACTCATTGAAGCACCAGACTTTCGGCCCACTGCGGCGCGTCTCCGCATCAGCAGTTCGGAGAGCGACCGCGGCGTGTTAGAAAGGTGGCGCTTCAATCGGCTGGTGTCATACAGTGGGTGGGAGACGGAGTAAAGGCCGGTTCACACATTTGCGTTCGAGTATGACCAAGTTTTTACCTTTTTTTACTCTTCAGGTAAACTAATTCATTTTGAAAATTTGATGTACAAAACGCACCATTTCCGGCCACCTCTTTACAAAATCTTAAACTCGATACGTTGAGAAACCGTTTTATGCGATCCCTCCGCAAAAGGCCGAGGATCCATTCAACTCACGCGGTATAGGATATTCACCGAACGCCATATTTCAGTGCGCTGTTCCCTGCCCAGAACGCTCGCCGTCAGCACGCACTCCGCAGCCGCGGACTCAGCTATGGCCGCCAGTGAATCCCCGGGGTCAACTTTCTGTGGCATTTCCGACGAGAGGAGGAGTGCGCGTGCACAGCTTTACTCGGCGTTCATGCACGCGCCCCCGTGCCTCTGACTCGCATGGCCACAGAAGTTGAAAAGCTTGCTCTCTCCAAGACCTACCTAGACGACAAGGCTTACATTTATGGCCTTGTCTTCTACAGTCGAGTCCGGTTATAACGAAGTCAGTTATAACGAAATAGTGGCTACAGCAAATCGATCACGATTTCCCATTCCCTGTTGCACTTGGTTATAACCGAAGTCGGTTATAACGAGATAGCGGCTACAGCGAAGCGATCACGATTTCCCAGTCCCTTTTGCACTTCTTTATAACCGAAGTCTATTATAACAAAATACCGGATACAGCGAAGCGATTCGATTTCCCATTCCCTTTTGCACTTCGTTATATATATATAACCGAAGTTGGTTATAACGAAATAGCGGCTACAGCGAAGCGATCACGATTCCCCATTACCGTTTGCACTTCGTCTTAACTGGAGTCGGTTATAACGGAATAGTCGGATATAGCGAAGCGATCCACGATTTCATCCTTTCCATTCCCTTTTGCACTTCGTTATAACCGAAGTCGGTTATAACGAAATAGCGGCTATATCGAAGCGATCACGATTTCTCATTCCCTTTTGCACTTCGATTATAACCGAAGTCGGTTATAACGAAATAGCGGATATATCGAAGTGATTTCCGATTCCCGTTGACTTCGTTATAACCGGTCTCGACAGTATGTGGTATCGTCCCTCTGACGAAACGTGTGCACTCTCAAACTCGCAGACTCGTTCCCGAAGCTCCACGTCCGGCGTCCCCTGACCAACATGACTCGGGACAGCGGCGACAGCGTCCGACTCAAGTGCGAAGTGTCCGGCGGCGCTGCTGGCTCCAAGGTCGTCTTCAGCTGGTTCAAGAACGACGCGCCCGGTGCAGGAAGAGCGGAGTCGACTCGAGATACGACAGTATCCCGTCGCCGGCGGAGGAGCCGGTTCGGGTTCTCCCGGTTCGGGTTCTCCCGGTTCGAGCTCGGCGAGTGCGGCGGGCTACGGGTCCCGGCTGAGGATCGTGAGCGCCGACGTTCACGACACGGGCTACTACCGCTGCGAGGCGAGCGACGGCCGGAACGTCGTCGAGACCACGGGGATACTCAGGGTGTCGGCCGGTGAGTAGTTTTCTTCCGGTCTAACGAGCCGGAAAAAATCGCCGCCTGCACGAAGAAAGCTCTAAAGTTTCACCGAATGTGCACTGATCAGGTCAGTCTTACCGCGAAAAATTCAAGCGTAGTTCTCTTCCAGTAAAAAAAGAGGAGTAACACATTTTGCCAACGTCGAACGCGTTCACGTACGACCAAGGTCATGCAGTAGTAAATACGTTTATTGAAAAGAAAAGGTGATTATGTCGTTGCTTCTTGGTTGATACCGTGGGAAGGAAATCAAATGTAGGGGATGAGGCCTGAGGAGCGAATAGAACTGACCAGTGATGACAATATTTGTTTCATGTGAGCGTTCTTGATGCTTGAGCAGGTTCACTCTGTGAAGATTGAAGCCTGATGGCGGTTTTCCTTCCTCGTATCTAGCGGCATCGGTGTAGATTATCACTGTATTTTCTCGCTTCTTGAGCTGCTCGATGAGCTTCAAGTGTTTCTTGCTCGTAGCTTTCCTACGGCCGGCTATAGTTCAGTCCCTCGATTCTTTGGGACTGGCTTGAACTCCACCATGCTTCATTTTCCCACGGGAGCGGCGGGATACGTTGCTGCAATGTTCTTTCTCCTAGAATATCCCTGCCGTGCCAGGTTTTTTCACCTATTTTCTTCGGCTAATTTCCATCAAGTTACCACTGGTGAAGCAGGCGCAAAGCTAGCAGTGGCGGAACGCGACGATAATCTAATCATCAGCGTTCCTCAATTGCTGACTTGCGCCTGCTTCACGGTGGCTAACTAGTGCGCCAGTTTCCCACGAGCTTCAAGTCGTTCAAAAATTGACTGATATAGTGGTTTTCAGATCATACTCAGCATATTTCTAATTGCAACCATATGAAGATTGTACTAATTAAAAAGTTAATTAAGGAAGTTTAGTTAATTATCCGACTTGTCGCAAAGATTAGCCACCCACATAGTGCGTCCCTGGCCGTAAGAGTTACCTGCACAAACTGTATTAGTGCATCTTTTACAGATTTCTTACTAATAAATATGTTCGAATTAAAATGGAAGTAGTACTACACCATATTATATTGCGCTTGTTCTGCGATTTGAAGTAAGCGGTGTTTTGGAGATGGCCTTAATCGTAAAATAGGTCCGAGAAGACTGCCATTGGGGAAGGAAGAGGGGAAAGGGTAGGAGAGAGAGAGAGAGAGAGAGGAGAGGGCAGGAAGGGATGGGGATCCCTGCAAAGTCCGGACAACACTCAAGTCCGGAAGATTTAGCGTGCGCTATGATCTCTGCCTGGACACTTCCGGGAACAACCGGAAGTAACCCATCTCTTGACCCCCTCCGGCGCCTCCTTTTTTTCCCCAAAAAAGCGCAAGGGATGACCACTTCCGGTCGAACTAGCCCGGCCATCTTTCCATCATCATCATTTTTTTCCTCTTTTTTGTATGCTTCTGTTGAAAAACTGCATCTTGGTTTCTTTTTTTTTTGTTTCTTGTTTTAGGAGGGACGTCTTTCGCGCTGCCAGTCTGGGAGTCAGTGTTTTACAAGTTAAGGCGTCAAATATAGATATACACAACAAAGAATGGTTTTTGAATGATCTTAGTGCTCTTATTTTTAATTTTTTTTATTTCAATAAGCGAAAGTGTGTAACTAGTCGAACGAAATCTTCAATTTGGAAAGAAAAAAGAAAAAAAAGTGACAGGTTGTTAGTAGCTTTTCTTATTATCGTCTGCAAACCTTCGCCATTTCCATCTTTTTTCTTTTTCTTTTTATGATTGCCCGTAGCTTACGTTTTCGAAGGGACATGTTTAGTTCCTATCGAACCTGTTTCTATATCTTGTTTGCACAAAAAAAAGTTGGACACGCTAAGCACACAAAATTAAAACAAGATAGGCGTGAAGCGAACAGGATAGCAGACGATCATTGCGGACCCAAAACCCGGAACTAACAACGCTCTTTCTTTTCTTCCTTCTTTCACTCCGTATATATATATATATATATATATATATATATATGTGTATATATATATATATATATATATATATATATATATATATCCATATATCAGTTCTGAAAGCGATCCCCATAAGCAGACGATAAAACGCCCTTGTAGGCCGCCATTCTTTTTTTATTTTAGCTTTGTGTTTTGTTTTCCTATCACGGCGTTGCCAATCAGAGCGGAGAAACTCGGCAACCGGAAATGACGTATATTGCAACTCTCCAGTTCCGCCCTCTCTTCTGCCATTATCGCGTTGAAGCGTTTTGTATTCTGTTTGGGACGGTCTTTTTTTTCTCTCTTTTTTATGTACATTTTGTCTCTCTTGGTGGACATGACGATTTTGTTTAGTTGGTATGGGCCTGTTGGGACGGTCTAACGGAGAACCCGAAGTGAATTTACGACCAAGAAAGATAATATTTTAAAGTTATTACGCATTGTCCGAGTTGAGCTCAGTCGAGAATGCTAAACATACACGCACACACACACACACACACACACACACACACACACACATACACACACACACACACACACACACACACACACACACACACACACACACACACACACACACACACACACACACGCGCGCGCGCGCGCACACACATGGAAAACTGAATTTGAACATATATGGACAAGCAAACTCCGGTGCCCACGTGAAAACTCTTATGTCTGCTCTTACATTAATTTACTTAAAATTTGTCTGCTCGCATTTGGCATTCGATTTTTAAGTCCTGTACGGGTCTGTAAATTTAATGCATTTTTATCGGTATCTAAAAGAAGCTTTGACTAGCTGTGTCCGGTTTCTTCAACTATACAATTTAAACGAAATTCAGTTCATATCGAATTCTTTCCTAAATACTTTGTTGTGTGTGTGTGTGTGTTTCGTCTTTTAGCCATAAAGACAGATGTAAGCAGTGTGATTTATGTCGCGTGCTTAGCTGCTATTTTGTTCGACCACAACGTGAACTGTTCCGAGCTCTTGCGGCGTGCGCGAACTGCAGGGGGCGCTTCTCTAGCTATCATCATCACATCGTTCGTGACGTCACGGGTAGGACACACTGGGACAGATCGCGCAGATCTCGGATCCCTCGGCTCGTCAGCTCGCTTCATGCGCTGTTTCGGTAACGCGTGGCAAAGCCTGCTTCACGCGTTCTTTTATTCTGGTTAAGTGATATTTGTATAGGGTGTATTCACTGGCGGCCATATCTGCGTGCGCTAATGCTGAGCACGTGCTGACGGCGAGCTTCCACGGTTGTTTTTCAACGTGCACTCCGCACCATCAAGATTGCCGGTCTTGGCAGCCCATTAATGCAAGCTCGTTCTGAGCATGCGCTCTAAACAGTGACCTCAAATATGGCGGCCAGTGACTACTCCTATTAGGACGTTTTACCAGAGTTTGAAACCGCACGTGGTACGGGTAGGCGTGCCAACAAACACTTCTGGCGCTGAGGTGTCGGAGCGCTCAGATGTTGGTGTGCTGTTCTCTACCCCAGTATTATACAAAGAGCTGGATGATGAAAATAGAATATGCAGCGCTTTACTCTTCTACGACATCTACTACGGCGAATAGGGTGTCTTTTTTTATTATGATTCGGACAGAATAAAACTGAGAAAGGAAGGTCTCGTCAAATTGAAGATAGGAAAGCGAAATTCGAGGCCTCTCGCGTGGTGTATAGTGAATGCTTGGGATGAAAGCGACTCGTGTATCTTGTTGGTTCCACTGTGTTCGGTGAGTGCTGGTCTCTCCTTAGTTCCAGCGTAGTTCTTTTTTGAATTGCAATAAACCAGTAAGCGAACATTTCTCCAAAATAGCTGGCAGGAAGAAGCGGTGCTGGCTTCCGAAGTCGTTTCGATTAAACCCCGCTTATTCACGCTGGTTGACGCGAAACGTGCAGAACCCCCTCGCGATCGACGTCTGCAAATCTGAGTAACGTCAGTTAACACTTCAACGTCCCAATTGTATGTGTTCCAAGTTTCATGCGAATGCCCTAATATGACGCTTCTCAGCGAGCGATATTAAATTTGTAAATAATGCTTAGTAAAAATTGGATAGAACAAATTAATCCGATCGCCCGAATTCGCCGGGCCATGTCCGTCAATTTAAGTTCATGCACATTTCTGCTTTTCTTTCGAGCAGAAGTCGCGATGTTGACAAACGTCTTTGCCACGTATTCAGATGCGGAAGGAGTCTAAGCGTCAGTTACTGACGAGCATTTGCTCGTCGGCAACTGTCGAGTCATACTTGAATAGAAGCGTCCGTATCGGCTAGCTCTATGTAGCTAAAACAAGTGTGCGGCGTTTTGCAAACACAACTGTGCGCGCGTGCGCAGCGAAGACGACTACGTCATATACTTTGGTGAATGCAAAACCTTTTTTTCTACAGCCGCCTCCGCGGATCCGAAAAAAAAACAAGAATCAGAGAGGCTGTGAATAGCCCTGACGCACGCCGCGCAAGCAGGAATGTGAAGCTCGAGGCTTCTTTTTGAATATTTTAAACTATTTTTTAATATAAAATCCACTTTGAGGCTTTGTTATTCATCAGAAAGATCACTCCATAAAAACTTTATACGCGTTTTCTTTAATAAATAAACCGTTTTAATCGACATAGATGCGAACTAACGTAGCCACCCCGTGCATTGACATAGCGCGTCGTCTGCTCGCATCCTACCAGCTCCGTCACAGGAGGGCGCCCGCGAGGTGGCGCCACCAAAATATCTCGTCGCCATCGCGTGCACGTCTTCTTGATGTCCTTCGGCTGGCTGACGCTCGATGCTAAACGCGTTGTCGTGTCTATTACGGATATATAGGAATAACGCAAAATGCATACACAGCGTCTCCAAGACAAAATTATCTTCGCCTTCCGTCTTGCTGTTTCTCATTCGTTTGGTTTCGTTGGAAACTTTTCTCGTAAACCTTGTATTTAAACATCGAAACTCTGAATAAATTGAGACCATCGCACCCGTTTCCTTTTACCAGAGAGAAAAAAACAAAAACACACAAAATTAAAAAGAACATTAGTAAGTAATGGCAAGTCATCACGTTCTCACACTCGACGAATGTATAGCACGACAGCAGACGATGCGAGTGATATTCAAAACCCTAAACTCCTTCGCGTGTAAAAAAAAAATAAAAAAGAGAAACTGCAGGGTGAAGTGGAAACGCCGGTGAAATCGAAACGAGCGTGACGTTATTTTTTTATTCGTTATTATTATTATTTCTCGAGGCATTTAATCTTTTTTTGCGAATTTTGTTTTCGTGAGGAGAAGGGAGCAGACGGGCGCGTCGCGGCATCCCCATCGCAGTAGTCATCATCGTCTTTTCCATCCGGCAGCCAGTAGAAGGCGCCGCCAAATCACCGGAAGTAGTTGTCCGCGGTATGCTGTCGTCATTTATCAGGGGCTCCTCCGGGTTCGTTTATGGCGGCTGAGCCGCGGGCTGAAATCGGGTGAGATAGTCTTAAGGGAAAAACAGCAACAACAGCAGAATAAACAGAAGCCGAGTGAGCACACGCTGTACGCGCTGGAAAAAGCGAGAATTGGTTGGCGGAAATCGTTGGGGAGCGAGGCGCACTTTGAAGACGGAAACCAGGTCAGGAGATTAAAACAAAAAGGACGCAATTTCCAGAACGAATGGGAAGCAGAGGTGCGTCTATGTATGTTTTACGTCGTCATAGCCACTGCCAGCACTGAAGCCTTCCGACGACGGCGTTGTTAGCGAAATCAATTTTTGGAGCGCCGGGAGAGGCGGTAGATCTTTATCGCAGTTTTTTTTTGTTGAGGCCGCTGTCTAACATGCCCCAGTTTTCTGCTCGCCAGGCTCTTTGATCAGTGCTCAAAGCCGCGAGCGTGGCGTGCGAAATAATTCGGGTCTCATTCGCGCACCGTGGTATCGGACTTCATAGTTAATGTTAGCTCTCAAATACGAAAGATGTTTGACACGCTAAAACCCTAAACGGAGGCAAAAAAACACTTCTTTACGTGGGCGTACCAACCGGGGGGGGGGGGGGGGGGGCGAGGGTCGCTTGCCCCCCCTGATTCTCAAGAGGAGGGCAAGGCATGTGTTTGCCACTCCCCCCCTCCCCAGAAACAGCCGCCACTGGGCAGGGCAAACACTGGCTGGCGGCGAAAACACCGAAGGGGCACCGCCCCCGCCTCTGGGGGGGGTCCGGGGTTCCCCCCTTCCCCCACTTGAAAACAAGTTGGTGCGCCACTGCTTGCTTTATATATACCGGGTAATACTACCCGGTATATATATATATATTAACGCAACAAAAGATGCCGCTAATGCAGTTTGTGCAGGTGACTTATACGGCCAGGAGACATTATATGTGGATGTGCTAATCTTTGCGACAAGTCGGATAATTAACTAAACTTCCTTGATTAACTTTTAAATTAGTAAAAACAATCATGTGGTTTCACTTAGAAACATGCTGGGCATAATCGAAAACCACAATATCGGTCAATTTTAGAACGTGCTGAAGGCTGTGGGAAACTCGGGGGGCGCACCAAAGTTACCACTCGTGAAGCAGGCGCAAAGCCCCAGCAGTGGCGGAACGCGATGATTATCTAGTCATCGCGGCTGCTCTGTCTACTTGCCACCGCCGCACCCCTAACCCGATATACATATATATGTATAACGGTTGGGTAATAGAGTTATGGTCTTAAGTTTTTCAAGTTCTTTTCTTGCGATGTTTCCATTGCGATCCTTGCCACATGGGTGATTTCATCTCAAATCGTGCAGGCAACAAGGGTCAGATTTTCTTAAATTTCGCTGAAAAAATATATGTTATGGCGCCGTCTCTAAAAACGCAGTAGCCACAAACGGCAAATCCGTCGGATTTTTTGTTCTCGACTTACGAATTTTAAAAGAGGCCGCGGCGGAAAGCAGTGTTTCCATCCGTCGTGGGTGGATGTTTCGCTCGATCTCCCGCCGTGGATTTTCAGTCCACATCATATCAACTTTTTTCAAGCACTCTGTGAGTAGATGTTAAAGGCTCCTAAGGCCATGAAATAATTTTAGGCGCTTTGACTTTTTTTCTGTAAAATTGTCAAAAGCGCCACCTCGGTTAATTGTTCATGAACTTTGACGTTAAATACTGTGATCTACTTTGGTTGTATCGATATTTTTTATGTCTGTGGAGAGCCCAAAACACGCTCTTTATATATATTATAAAATCACTCAGCTGTAGAAAATTTCCTTTGCGGTACGTTTACATTAATCTTATGCTAAAAGCCAAAAAGTATCAATTTTAAAATCGATTTTCTAAAAAAAAAACATTTTTTATTTTTTTTTGTTAAAATGTAGATATGATAGTTGTCTACTCGAAAAGCAAGTCGAGAAAGTGTGTATTTTGTTCGTATTTTCTATATTTAAGCCTCAATATCGGAAAACAGACGTCTTCGTTTTGCAAGATCCAAGTCAGACATAGCGCGATCCCTCGCGTTTCTCTGAATTGTTGAAAAGAGTTTTCTTGCATTTTTTGTTTGTCGTTTGTAATCAGTTATAAACGCAATTAGTGGTGATTGAATAGTTTATCTATGTTTTGATAAGAGCGGAGACACTACTAGGTGTGGACCTATCGCCTTGCCACCGGTCGAAGCTCTGTTCTCTTAACGTAATTCTTCGTTAAGATCGGAGTTGGGTAATTTCATTCCCTTCCCCTCTCCGATGACAATCTCTCTAAGTCTGTTTCGGACAGGGTGTCGAACCGAAATGTTTTTCGTTCCGGTTTTCGTTCCGGTTCAGGGAAAACGGTTCAGCTCCGGTTCAACTCCGGAGTGAAAAAATAAAGGTTCAAACCGGTTCGAACCGGTTCGTACTCATATGCTACAAAAACAATTGCCGACCGCAAAAGATAAACTATGCATATTTTATAAAAGTGGTACATATAAAAAGCAAAGTCTCGCATTACTATGTGGAACGAACGAGCTAGTGCTGGGGCACCTCGGGACGCGGGTGAAAGCGCGGTTCAATGTCAGGCAGCTGACCGAAGAAGCAGGACGTCGTCAAGCATATCCGGGGAAAGACGGCACCTCTGAGACGGTAAAATGAACTTCAGTGCAGAAAAGGCTCGCTCCACGCTGACCTGGGTCGCAGGCACTCCCAGGGCTACTTGCGCCAATGCGCAGAGTTCTAGATGGCGCTCCCGTCTCTCTTCCCAAAACTGCAACACGTTAGCGTCCCTTGAAAGCCGCGGCTCCTTGTCTAGCCTTTCCAGGAGGCATGCTATATAAAGGGGGCTACTGGTACCTCGAACGTGCACGCCAGCCTCAACCTCTTTTTCCTTGAGGAGCGCTTCCAGGGCGTCTGCCGGATCTTCTGGAGCCGCCGCAGTTTCAGAAGACAAGGTAGAATCTTGCTCGCATTGCAGAGCTCCGATCCGCCTCCAAGCCTTTGTGAAATGCAACGTGGCCCGGTACTTTTGCTCAGGGGTGAGAACATGGCGGTAGCGGGGATCCATGTACACTGCTGCACAGAAGACGTCCATGTCAAGAAGTTGTCGCTCCTCTTTTTCATTGACTGGACAAAGGCCTTTGCTAACGGCGACGATATCTTGGAAGTGTCCATGAAATATCTCAGCCATGCGCCGTAAAAATCTCCTACAGTGAGCTGTTCGTTCTGCAATGTCTTAGTCGCCACTTCTGCCGGGCGAAGCGATACTGCGATCATTTCGACTTCCACCCATATGTCTTCAGTCGACCTGGAGCTTTCTTCTTTTGAGAGCAACTCTCCAGCGAAGCCTCTCAGTTCAAGTAGCCTGGTGAGCATATGCAGCGTGGACATCCACCGCCTTGGACAATCAACCATTGGTTTCTTCAATCCTAGCTTCCTGATCAGGCACATAACACATTGGACACGTAGTTTCTTAACAAGCGCACGGCTTTCTCCGGATTGCGCGAAAATATATATATATTTTTTTACATTTTTGGTTTCTTTTTTAGGTTACTGTGTTTTTCGCCACGCACTTTTGACGCGACCTGACTTCGCGTATGAACCGAAAACCGCATGGAAAACATATCGGTTCCGCTCCGGAGCGAAAAAAATTATTTCGTTCCGGTTCAACTCCGGTTCGAGAGAAAATAACGGTTTTTTCCGGTTTTCGGTTCACGGTTCGGGTTCGGTTCAATACCTGGTTTCGGACCGTTTCTGTCTTCACTTTTGTGTATTACGGAAGTGAAAGGCCATTCCCCTGGTGATCTCTGTGCGACGTGCGGTGAACAGGCCCTGGCGTTTGGTTTCGGGAAGGAATCGTTATATAATAGATCAATGACGTGGTGACTACTTCTATGTCTTGGCAATATGACAGCTAATAGCTAGTCACGCTGAGTTTACAGATGAAAGGTTTATAAATCGAATGACACATATACAACGTCTGTGCCTCTTCGATATTGAAAGTCTACTAGGGCCTGCTGATTTGATTGTAATATGTTGCTAGTGGTTTCCCGCTCTTATCAAAACACAAATAACTATTCAATACCACAAATTGCGTTTATAATTGATTCCGAAGGAGCAAACAAAATGCAAGAAAACTTTTCACAGTTTATAGAAACGCGCGAGTCACTATGACAGATTTGTTTGAAAAAAGCCGTGAAAGTTACACTTATGCGGTTTGTGCAGGTGAGTTATACGGTCAGGGGGACATAGTATAGGGGCTAGTCGCAACGATCAGTCGGCTAATTAATTAAAATTCGTTAATTAACTTTAATTAATGAAGAAAATAGACATATGGTTCCAATTAGAAACTTGCTCAGCGTCATCGAAAACCACTATACCAGTAATTTTCAGAAAGACTTTGAGCGCGTGAGAAGCGTAGTAGTGCACTAAAGTTACCACTCGTGGAGCAGGGACAAGGCTAGTGGTTGCGGAACGCGATGATAATCTTATCATCCGCGTTCCGCCACTGCTAGCTTACGCCTGCTTCTACCAGTGGCAACGGCGCGCCCGAAGTTTCCCACGAACTTCAAGTCGCTCTAAAAAGAGTTGACCAATTGTTTTCTATGACGCTCAGTGTGTTTCTAATTGGAACCATATGTATATTTCACTCAGTCAAGTTAAATAACAATTTTAATTAATTATCTGACTTATCGCAATATTAGCCACTTGCATAATGTCCCCCTGGCCGTATAACTCACCTGCAAACCGCATGAGTGCTCACTGCTTCTTTTTAAACAAATCTGTAAGCTTAAAACAAAAACAACAAAGCACCTTTTACAGACATATTTGTTACCTAGTGCCGATAAACTGCCAGGCAACAGCTTCTGTCGTTATTACGGAACATGTCATGCAAAAATTTAAACGAGGGTCGCACGCTAGAAAAGCGACGTTTCCTGTAACGGTGGCTCTACCTTGCGAAAGGTGTATTTTAGGTGAAGCCACCTTGCGGGCATCGCAAATTCGTCGCTGATTGTTTTATCGACCTTTGTTGTTGTTGTTTTAAATTTATGACGATGATTGTATGGAGCATTCAGCGTACATTGAAGTGTCTTTCTGCATTTGGTCTTCAATCTCAAAATAAACCTAAAAAAGACTTAAAACGTTACTTTTTTTACGAACTGTTTGTTTGATATTAAATCGGTATCGTTCCTGGCCTAGGGGATACCATTCTGGTTTCCCTTTTTATTGCCAATTTTAGTTGAGTTTGCAATGTTTTATTCGTTATTTTTTAATTACTCTAAACGTTTTTTCCTTTAATTATATGTTTTTACAGGTCCCATTCATCATGCCCCAGCGCAGATACCGCAGTTCCCGCCGGTGTTTCCTCACTTCCTGGTTTGGGAGGAAGGTAAGTCAAATACATTTTAAAGCGGTACAGATTCTAGCTTACACCACTTAAACAATTCAACTAATCTACCGCGTTACTCGATTACGCGAGTTTTGTGCCATGTCGCGCTTAGTCTTACACCAATAAAATCCGCAACACGGTTTTGAGTAGATCGTTCGCGCATTGACTGCCACGCGAACCTCCGCAAAAATAACCCAAACTCCAAAACTTTTTTTTTCGAGTTTTTATAGAACGAATAGAAGAGCGAATGACGAAGGAAAACGAAATAAAAGAGTAAATGCAAAATAAACTAAAATAACGGAAAACAGAAGTGGCTGGGCTGGTGTAGTAAGCCACGCGCCCACCAGATGGCAGCACCTCCCGCCCAGTGCAGCGCAGCGCAGCTGTTCCGTTCTGTTTAGCTGGGAGCGGTTCCACCAGATCGCGCAGTAGCAGCGGCTAGAGGAGAATGCTTCTGCGGGGCATCCCAAAAACAAGGGAAAGACAGAAAGGAGCTAAGGGTGGATAGGGAGGAAAGAAAGGGAGGAGAAAACAAAAAGAAGAAAAAAAACGAAGGGAATCAACGGTCGCGCATGGCCGGCGGCGTGAACCGAAGAAGAGTCGGGACGAAACCGGGGCAGTGGAGTCGTCGTGGTCGTGTCGTGTGCGGTGGCGGAGAACGCTATGGCTGCCGAACGGGCGGTGGCTTCACGAGATCGTGTCGGATTTGTCCGTGTTTGTGTCGGTGTCGCTGCTTTGCTACGCCCAAGTCGACTCTGCTCCCGCGAAAACGATACGACAACCGCTTCGGAGAATGCGACTCTCAGGTAAAGCCCCCAGAGGCCCGTGGATGGTGTTTGAAATTGAGGGTAATGCGGTCGCGGTGCTCGATGTCGAATGCGAGATATATTTTCGTTCGGTTACGATGAAAATAGAGCTTTCTTTGTTGTTGGGTTCGCGTTGGAGTTTGTGTTGCGATTTTGGTATCGTTTTGCTGGATGGATGGATGCGCTCGGTGTTGATGTTGATTGTGAATATGAATGATTGCGGGATATGGATTTCTTTTTTAGGAGAGGTTTTTGGGATGATGAGGCCTGCCTGTTGATTTAGCGAGGTTAGTCGCGGCTCTCTGCGCGTCGATCTGGCATATTTGACGGCTTCGTGCTGATCCTTTTACGGAGTTTTGAGAGTGCCTATTCGCTCAGTCTGTCAAACGCTCTGAGCTGTTATTCGTGAGAACTTCTAATTGACTCATTCGCGGTCACAAGAATTCGTATCCCACTGAACAAGCAAAGGAGAAAAAAAAAGTGAACAAACGTTTTTTTCTTTATTTAGTTGAATCAAACGAGTGGTGCACGATAGCATGTTCAAATCCAAACACGCAAACGCGTAAAACAAGAAAAAAAAACCAAAACAGCCTTTTTGTTTACAAGGGCGTGGTTGTTATGAGCAGACCACGCGCGCGCGCGCGCGCTTCGAGAACAAACAAAGAAATAAAATGTCCGGAAGATAAATACTCGACAAAGAGGGGGGGAGGGGTGAAATCCTATAGCGGCTTTTGACGATTAATCCCGGTTTAAGAGAGGTTATAAACGACTTTTTGCGAACAACGAACAAGGCACCCCCGGAAGTGGACACCTCCTTTCCCGCAACCGTTCACGTATCTTTTTTTTCTTCTTTTTCTCTCTTTCTTGGAGCAGAGTTCTTTATCACGCTGTGTGTCCCGGCATCTGCTCGCGACGTTTTCCGAAAGACCACCGCCACGGAGCAACAGCTGGTAGGGCAGATTAGAGAGGGGTTGAAGCTAACAGAACGAGATAAAACTAAATAAAACGAGGAGCAAGCCACAAATCGGTAAAAAGAAAAAAAAAGATACGAGCGCACGATTTTCGCCCCACATGGCGGGGCGGCCGGCGAAGAAACAGTGCCCTCTCTTCTCTTTTGCAGTGGTGTTTTCCTCCTCGCCCTCGAACCACCCCCTGCCCCTAATATGGGCTCGTTGGAACAAAGCGCCCAGTTGGAGCCGCTCGTGTGCGATCTGGTCGGGAGAAGGCGTTTTTCCCTCGGCAACAGGACAGGAATTCTGTCAGGAGCGAACGACAGACATTTAATTATTGGTTCTGTTTAAGCATAGTTTTGTTTGGTCCTGTAAATGTTAAAAGCCGGTAAAAGAAAAAAATGTTTTCTTTGTTAGATTTTTAAAAGTTTATTTTAATGGGAAAACGATTGATGTCTTGGTTTAAAAATGTGTATTTCCACTGCCACCTATTATCATAGCCCCAAGGCATCACTGTAAAATATTAAAGGTATGAAAATGCATGTGTAAATAAATGTGACGATGCATTGTCTGAACAAAACTGATTCAATGATTCTGTATGTGCATTCATTCCTTGGGCAAACTACTAAACAACAGACCAACAAATGCAATGATGAATGGATGGATGAATTAAAGATTGCAGAAGTGATTGCCTAGCAACCATGAGCAACTTCCACAAGCAACAAGATTTGTCCTTTTATCATCGTCCAATCGGAAATACATCAGTCAACTAATTCCTCGGAATAAACATGGGTACGTCGAATAAACAACAATGGAGCCAGATGTCTGACATAGGCAATAAGAAAATGGTGATGGTACAGCGTAGGTATAATAATTTTAAAATGTATCGACATAAGAGTAAAGAGGCAGGCTTGCTTCAACCATCTTGAAACCGAACATCTCTGGTTTAATTTGCAGTCCTTGTGTCCTTGGCAGTGAAAAGGACACAAGCTGCATCCTTGCCGTTGTTTGTTCTCCGAGCCATTCTCTTAAAGTCTCGGATTTTATAACAAATGAGTAAAAGGATAATAGTTGCATTCAATGCATTTTCAGAGCCACAAAACATCTACTATTTATTAGTAAAATATGGTGGCAACAGAGTTGCTGCATAGCAGCAGAACAGTATTAGCAGGGACAAAACCCGAGTCATTACGTAGTAGAAACACGGTATATCATAGCAGCAAAAGTCACAGCGAAACTGGAACCCAGTCATAGCAGAACTGCAACCCAGTCATTGCATAGCAGCAAAACAGTCATAGGGTAGCAGCAGTGCAGTCATAGCATAGTTGCAACAGCCATTGCATAACAGCAACACTTTCATTGCACAGCAGCAACTGATTCATAGCATAGCAGCAACCCAGTCATTGCATAGCAGGAACTCAGTCATTGATAGCAGCACCTCAATCGTAGCATAGCAGCAATGCAATCGTAGCATAACAGCCGCATATTCTTTCCACTCCTGCAGCCAAGCAAGCACGGGGGCAACGAGCTGCCCATTGTGGGACCCCTCCTCCGCTGCCCCCAATCTCGGGCGGCGGCGGTGGGAGCTGCCAGATCTACCAGGGCATCACGTGCGGCCAGTACCTGGGCAACCGCAGTGTCTTCGTGCGCCCACCACCAGCCACCATGGCCGCCATGGAGGAGAAACTGGCGGCGGCTTTCACGGTCATCGCCACCTCTCAGGTACGGGCTATTGCGGGATTTGCTGGGGCCGAAAAAATAGAGCCTTCCGATTGTTAAAGGATGGTCAATGCAGTCTATTGGGACTGAAGGGGTACCCTATCAACAAACATTCAACCTCCTTTACGTGATAGGTGCACTGATCTAGCTTACCGTGGCTCAAAATGTAATCTTGGTAAAGGGATTCTGACAAGGTGTTTGTGCCATGCACAAATTTGCACAAAAGCAAAAAATAATGTGAAGTTAACGTTGAAATGTGATATAAAACAACTACTAACTATATAGACGACCTATGGGGACCGGCTGTTCTTGGTAATTCCCCCTTTATTATTTTGGTTATGTTCAATGACAACCTGGAACTTGGAATATTTCCAAATTAATGACTCATCTGGGGCACATTTGAATTATTAAGAGAAATAAAGTGAGTCATACTACGCTTAGCTCCACGGCAAAATGCTGGCCTACAGATCCTTAGTTGAAGAGTCCGAATCTCGGCCGAGGCGCCTGCAATCTAACGGAGGCTTATTGCGGAGAAGGCTACGTGTAACCTGCGATTTCGGTTGCACATCCAGAGAACCCTAGGTGGTCTGAATGAATCCTCAGTCCTCTGCTGGGATGTGCCAGATGCCCTTCGTTTGCTTGGCACTTTAAACCCCCAAATGTAACTTTGATAGATACAAGGACCCTCACAAAGCTTTCTTCACAAGTCGTGTAGCGGCCATTCATGAACACCTCAAGCCTGAGCATCGTACCAGGTGCGGTCGTGTGTAACTACTGCACGGCAGGTGCGTAGCCAGGGGGAGCTTATCTTCAGCCCCTCCCGAAATCCAGCTGACTCTATAATATACACATGCATTTTGATCCCCACTTCCCCCACTCCGCACCCCAAGTCATAGACATCCCAGCCACCTCAGCCCCCCCCCCCAAAAAAAATTCCTGGCTACACTCACTGCTGCACGGTATGCATTAAAACCCCGGGCTAACAGTGGTGACTGCACACGCTGAATTTCTCATTTCCAACGGAGACACCAGGTGCCCATTGGGGTTGACTAACTTCGCTCTGTTTACACAAACACACAACGTAATGGACCTTTTTCCAGTAACCTTCCGCACATGCGTACACCCTCTCCCATGGCCTTGCTTGCCACTGTCGCCGCTTTCATAGGGCATCGTCCCACACGACCAACATCGTCAGCACATATCTTTGCGCATATTCCATTTGTTTTAATGCGAAACTTTCTTCGGCTAGGTGTTCGACCTTTCGTGAAGCCCAGATAAAGCGTGGCCGCAAGGCTCGACACTGATTGGTTGACAGGTGGGAGAGGAGTGAGGTGCTCCAACGCCGATTGGTTAGTGGGTAGGTCATGTGGACTAAACGGGTGGGCGAGGAGGAGCTCGACCACCTGTGCGCACTGGGGAAGAAGAGTTCGAGAGTATGAAAGGCTCTGAAAGATAGCCAGGTTTATCAGCTCGATTAGCGGTAGTATCGCTTTATTCTAGGAACAACTATCGAGTGTACACATGGTACGCGTTAAACTATCTGATGAAGAATGCCGTGAACGTAGGCGTCTGGCAACTCGGAGTATTGCTAAACGTTTGTTATGCTAGAATGTTTGCATAAAATTTTGACGACTCTTTTTACAGTGGAGCTGTTAACGGCTAGTTTCCCCAGGATCGTGTCAGTCAGCAAACAAATGATGACACAGAGCTCTGAACAGCTACAGCCATCTATGAGCGACAGTGGCCACCGGTTGTCTGGTTGCCGCCGCCGCTCATAGATGGCAGCAACCCTTCGAGTCTTTCCACTTTGGCTTGCCGACTTGCGGCCGGCCATTACTTCATTCCCACCATAGTACAGCTTTGCTGGTCTTCCTTCTTCACCAGAGTGGAAAAGCTGTTTGAGCATTTGAGCATCAGTAGTATGGAGAATAAACAATGAAAGACATTTACAAATCTCGTAACGCGAAATTAGAGCACAGCTTTTGAGGAGGAGGAGGGAAGTGTATGCCCCTCCTCCTCCTCCGTACCCTCCCTGCTTCCACACTTTCTCCGCTAGATTTAGCTGAAAAATTGACGCCACATGACCTCAACGCCAGTTCCAGTTTCCCCGCTAAATTTAGCGGAGAAACTGACGTCACGTGACCTCAACACCGCTTCGATTCCCCGCAGAATCTCGCGGGGAAACTGAATTGGTGTCGAGGTCATGCGACGTCAGTTTTACCGCTAAATTTAGCTGCGAAACTGAATGCGCAGTGTTGCATTATGGGACGTCACAGACCTACACATCAATTCAGTTTTTCACTAAATTTAGCGGGAAGTTGAGTTGGTGTATAGGTTTGTGGCATCCCATAATGCAACGCGCGGTTACGTTGACACCGTTATACGCGGAAACAGGCGCCCAAGAGCTGCACTCTAAAAGCGACGCAATCCAATACAACGGTGCAACGCCAGTGCGTTTGGACAGGCGGAGGCACGTTTGGCTGCCCTTCATTTCTGGTTCACAGACCAACCCCTAGACGGTGCTCGCCGCCGGGAAAGGTTCCTCACTTTCATTGGGGAACCTTGACACAACATCCCGCCTCCTTCTCCCAGGACGTGTCGCCCCAGTGCCACAAGTACGCCATCCCGTCGCTGTGCTTCTTCGCGTTCCCGCCCTGCGAGCCCGGTGCGCCCGGCGGCAGGGCGCCCGAGCCGCGCTCCGTGTGCCGGGACGAGTGCGAGCTGCTGGAGCACAGCCTGTGCCGCATGGAGTACTCCATCGCCAAGCGCCACCCGCTCATCGGTCAGCAGAAGATCCTGCCCGTCTGCGAGGAGCTGGCACCCATCGGCTCGCCCGAGAGCGAGTCCTGCCTGAGGCTCGGCGTGCCCCACAGGGGAGGCCGAGGACGTCAACAAAGGTGGGCGCGGCCGCTCCTTTTGGTCCAGTCCGTAGACAGAAGCGCGGCATTTTCGAACAAGTTTGCCCACTCCGGGCGTGGGCGCCGAAACCGGATTCGGGAGAGTTGAAGCGACTCTCCCGCCAGCGATGCCATCGCGCGACGTCGAGCCACGCGCTGGTGTACGCTCGGCGTCGACGGTTTTGCCGAGGCTTGCGTCTTGTTCCCACATGCTTGCGCAAGTAGCTTTGTCGGCCTAGGAGCACTGCGGAAACTATGCTAGCCTCGACATATGTATATGTGCGGCGTGTAATCTAACGCTTCTAAGGCACTTTAGACGGCGGGCAAA
Organism: Ixodes ricinus; assembly: GCA_037355805.1. Classification (NCBI taxonomy): domain Eukaryota; kingdom Metazoa; phylum Arthropoda; class Arachnida; order Ixodida; family Ixodidae; genus Ixodes; species Ixodes ricinus. The sequence continues at coordinate 91,811 of JAZHYW010018771.1, read as the reverse complement.
AATCGGTTTCTCGACGTACTGTGCTGCAATTTACTACGGAGGTACAAACGGGTGGTGGAAGTTTACGCTAAAAAAAACAACCTTCAAAAGAAGTAAAAAAAAAATCAGAAACCTGTTTTGGGCAATCTACGCCGTCACTTCGCAGACGATGCATGCATAGGGAGAAGTGCCACCGACAGATGGCGTACGCCTCGGCGATAGGGTGACCGCCCGTCCCGCGACTTGCGGGACTGTCCTGCATTGAAGGCGAAATTTTCAAAATGTCCCGCATTTCATACTATCGTGTAAAATTCACTATGCAACTCATGGCGCTGCCGAACAACGGGGCATGAGGAAGTGCGGAGGCCGCTGGTAATCGTGTGAATAGCGACGGTGTGCCATTTTCTATCCCAAGCATTGCGGGAAGCGACCGTCGTTCTTGCAAGAGATCCGACATGCATTCGCCATTGTACCTCTCCCCTTGGTGGCAAAATATTGCGAGAAAAGATTGCTCGCCTAAAGTTGAAAAATAAATAATCGTAATTATTTTCAAATTACGCTGTGTCAATAAAGGGTTGGCGCGGAAAGTTTTTTTTTTTTTAGTGAAGATGGCTGCACAAAGCAAAAAGCCTGCAACTCACAACGGTAAAAGAAAAACATTTCTAAATTTGTGTAGGATCATGTAAGAGAAGTAAGCATCGACCAGAAAACAATTACGGTAAGAAAAAAAATATTTACCATTTCTTCTTCCCTTTTGATGCATTGGGTTCTTTTGCAGCCGATTTTTATGTTTTCATCTTAGACACTCTTAATAACATGTTTGGCATTAAAATGGAAAAAAAGAAAAATCTCCAGGCGTGAAAATTATTTAGGCTTCATTGCCGCAATACAATTGGAACATGCATAATATGCATTCGGACAGCACAAGATATTAAATGTGGTAACAGAGCCACACTTCGTGGTGTAAATGTCGATAAATTTTCTCTAGTAGTTGTTTTTTTTTTTTTCAGCTACCTTAGTCAGGGTAATACCATCATTTTCTTACACCCCCCCCCCCGGTTAGCGTGTCCCGCATTTCGCTAGCAGGAAGATGGTCAGTCTATGCATTTAGAGAGCGCCGGCCAATTTGGATTATAATAGCAGACAATCCCGCAAAAGAACCCGAATCAGAACAGGTTTCTGTTTTTCTCTTCTTTTGAACGAGGTAAGTTGATTCCTTGACATTTTTTTATCTTTAAGCTTCCACCACCTCCTTGCACCTCTCTAGTGAATTGCAGCGCAATACATTGAGAAACCAAATTTTGTGGGCCGTCTAAAGTGTCTTAGAAGCGTTAGTTTACATCCCTGTAGTTAGAGAAAAACATTTGAATTGCAGTAATGCTACTACGAGAGTTATTAAAGTAGGTCGTGGGAGGCCTGTCCGCAGCAAGTAGACAGTTATACAAAAAATAAATTATGCGAATTTGTCTTAGATACGATAGAAGACGGACGTCGAGGAAGACGGACGGATGGACGTCGAGAAAGCTATTCCTGGAATTTACACGACTGTTCCTAAGCAGTTTAATAAAGAAACATTTACGCGGTACAATCTGGTGCAAAATGCTGTCTTTATTCGACGACAATCCATGCGCCGATTTCTGTAGCAATTTGTTTTTCTTCCGCCTACGCCAGAGGAGACTTGCTACGTCCACGGCGGCGAGGACTACCGGGGCACGGTGGCGGAGACGATCTCGGGCCTGCCCTGTCAGCTGTGGACCCACCAGATACTGTTCTCGCGCATCGCCGAGTACCCGGAGATTGTGGGGGCCACAACTACTGCCGCAACCCTGGCGGCATGGACGTCCAGCCCTGGTGCTTCACCTCCGGCCCCGTGGTCAAGAAGGAAGTGTGCAACATCCCAAAGTGTGGTGAGGATGCACCTCCGTCCGCTTCCTTAACATGGGCAGAGGCATTACGCATTTTGGGGTTGCATTTCTCAACTCTAAATCAAGAGTTCTCAAACCTTCCCCATCAAGAGACGGTCTCTCGATTGACAGCTTGGAAACTCCTCCCGGTCTCGGCTTAGACTGCCAGGCACTGTGAATGTCTGATTCGCTCGAGAAGGCCGGAGAGCGGACCTGCTGCCGCAGCTTTCGGTTCTAGCCGCTAGGTGCCATTGATTTTGCCGGAGTTGCCAATAGCACTATCTTTCGAAGTGGAGTTGGAAACTTTGCCGTCAATCCTTCACCACCTCCCCTCCGCTCTTGCTGCACGTTCCAGTGGACTACCTGTGGCTGTACATACTGCTGCCGAGCATCGCAACCATGGCCCTGGTGGGGCTCCTGCTGGCCATCGCCTGCTTCCGGCGGCGGGGCAAGCCGTCCCCAACCTCCCCCCGACCAAGGGGCCCAAGGGAGTCGCGCTCAGGGGGCCCCCGCAGCAGAACAACATGGAGCTCAACCGGCTGCTGCCGCGTGCCACCAGGGCCCCGAAGTGCCGTCCCCACGGGTGCGCTTCCTCCAGGAGCTGGGAGAGGGCGCCTTCGGGAAGGTCTACCGGGGGAGCTCCTGCCGGTGAAGCGGGACTGCAGCCTCCCGATACAGGTCGCCATCAAGACCCTCAAGGTTCGTTGCCCCGGGCTCGGGGTCTCAAGGTTTGGGGCCAGGGGCATGTATACTGACTCTCGTCAATTACTGCAAAAGTGCACTAACAACCGGAGGCGAAGAAAAAAAAAAAGCTAATATGTTTGTGTTTATACGGCATAAGGTCGGTCTACCTTTGAAGTGCGTCAAACGCTGGTTTAGAGTGTAGATGATGGGTGGCGCAAGCTACCACCCGTAATAAAAGGTGCAGCCATTATTATCCATCCATCCACCCATCGAGAAATTTAGCCAGTGTAGTATGATTACTATGTAGCCTGGGGTATTTAAATTGCATCACGCAGCAGTGGTACGCAGGACCGAAGGCATCGGTGGCCTAGTGTGTTAACACGCCACAACTCGGACCACGTGGAGCGAAAGCTGGTGCTGCGAAACCCAGGGATCCTGGGTTCAATCCCCACCCCTGCCCATTTTGATCTGGATGAGCGTAGTACCGGCGTGCGGTCATGTATCCGTACCGCATAGTGATGCACGTTGAGGAGCCCAGGATGACAGTGGCACTGCTCTGAAGCAGAGTCACAAGACGCCCTTTGGGGCCGACTTTCTGCCATCTACACAAACGCGTAACGGAGTTACTTGCACTTAGGACCAAATCGTTTTGGAGTAACTTGCACTGGGAGAGCTTTGGTTTTGGGACTTCCATCGGTGCATTCTGTCCCTCATTCTCTATTGGGAACCTCCAGTCCAAGGCACATTGAGCATTTGTACTTTTAACGCAGGATGCCTTATATGGCTGGCACCTAACCATATCCGGTGAGGTGCCAGCAACAGAAGTCAATGGGCCGACTGCCAGTCGAACGCCGATGCAGCGCTCGTCTCCTTGCTCAAGTGCTAGTCGAACCTCGTCCTCAAGTCAGTGGCGGATCCAGGAAGGGGCTGGGGAGCAACCGCCATCTCCCAAACAATGCTTCTTTTTGTTTTTAGAAGTGAGAAGAAATAAGTTTTTGGGAAAGTGCGCCACATTAAGCTTCATGAGCCAACTAAGGGCCTGGGGACGCTCGTGTCTGTGCCTTTAGCCTCTTGCGGACGCCGCCCAAAAACGCTCCGGAGCTTGCAACATCATCTTTTTCCGTCTTTCCTCTCCTCTCCTCTCCCCCTTCCCCACCCCCGCTTAAATGGAGTGTCTTGATCCGCATCTGCCTTGAGTACCCCCGTATAATTCTCAGCGGGAGTAAAACATCACATGTTCAGACATACAGCGGCGCTCTGCTTCGTAAAATGAGCAACCTAGAAGAAAAAAAAAAAACAGTGGCCGAAAGAAGAAAAAAAAGATATAAGCAGGTGCTCATTTCAGTTCTTGTTTGCTGCAAGCTGGCGCCAAGGTGCTGTCGTGTTCTAATTGTTCCGTTTCCTGCACGCTCCATCTACTGCGTCCAGTACTCTAACAGGCTCTTGAGAAAGTCGCAGTTGCATTTACACTGCAACCGCGCAAGATGGCACCCACAAGCAAGACATCCACGAAGCACTCTTGCGCTCACTTGCACGACACAGGGCTGCTCCACGCCATCCAGTCTCTATATGTGCACACAGTTTCTCCACACTAATACATCATATTTTGTGTTATCACTGCCTTTGCCACACTAGTATAGCAAAGGGCGACTTCTTTCTGCAAGTGCATTTGGGGAAAATGTACTCCCGCATACAGATTGAGGTACAACAGCCCCCCCATGCTTCTTTGGCATTCTTTCCAGTTTCTTGAAGAGTTTGGTCGCAACTAGATGGAAGTCCAAGTTTAGGTCTTACTGTATGAACTCTCGATAAGTCGAGACATAGCGCAGCTTGTGTGGGGACCGCAGGCACAGAAAACGAATCGAATCGAGGGCTGCAGCTCGCATTGTCCGAGACGATACTCGCATCTAAATTGGAGCACGTAGTACCGCGTCTCCAGGAGGCGAAGATGGGAGGCACGTGGGCCGATTCTCTCTGCGTGACCTCGCAGGAGAATGCAGCCATGAAGACTCAGCAGGACTTCCAGCGGGAGGCGGAGCTGATGAGCGACCTGCAGCACCCCAACATCGTCTGCCTGCTGGGCGTGTGCACCAAGGAGGAGCCCCTGTGCATGCTCTTCGAGTACATGCCCCACGGAGACCTCCACGAGTTCCTTGTGCAGCACTCTCCTCGCTGCGAGGGCACTACGCAAGTGCTCGACCTGGCCGACTTCCTGCACATCTCCCGGCAGGCCAGTCAATCAATCAATCAATGCTTTTACAGCAGAGCTGTTAAGGGCTAGTAATTGCCCAGGATCGTGTCCCTTTGGAAAGGAATGAAGACACCGAACACTGGACACCTACCGCCATCTATGAGCGACGGCGGCAAGCCACGTATCATGTTGCCGCCGTCGCTCATAGATGGCGGCAGCCTTTCCACTCTGGCTTGCCGACTTGCGGCCGGCCATTACTAGCTCCGGTGGTCTTCCTTCTTCACCAGAGTGGAAAGGCTGAAAGTTTTGTTAGGGCCAATGCATATGACTGGTTACCAGTGTTGGGTAAAGTACATCTTAAAGGTACTTCAAGTAAAGTACAAAGTAAATTAGAGGTTATGTACTTCAAGTAAAGTAGTAAGTACACCAGGTGCAATGTACTCGGAAGTAAAGCATATACGGGTAAATTACTTCCAAAATGTAATGTAATTACAATTACTTTGCACCAAGAGTGGTTTAACAACAATGTACTTAAAGTAAAGCATATATGGGTAAATTACTTCCAAAATTAATGTAATTACAATTACTTTGCACCAAAAGTAGTTTAACTACAATTGTAACTATGTGAAAAGTAATGATTACAATTGCAAATTACTTTAAAAAGTAATGCAATTACTTTACAATAACTTATTTCTAAGAGCAACTGGACTTGGGACACATAACTTTAAGCGAGTTGTTCGGAATGCAACGCATTTGTTCATTCCTTGCCCCAATGCTTGAGGAGGCTTAAGCATCGCTGCATAAATGCCACGTATTGTACTTTCCTTTTGTGAATTTTCGTTAAATTAATGATAGAACTTGACAGTTTAGGGTAATGAAGTCCTACGTTCTTATATTTTCAATAAATAATAATAAATCCATTCCTTTGCTCGAAGACACCAGATCGCTAAAGTAAAATTGGGTTAGCACACTTTTGTTAGTCAGGCAAATAAAAATGTGACAATTAGTCTTATCTGAATGTTTTATTAGTGTTAATATTAAACTACAATTCACACGCACTAATACGACCATATTCACATGCGAACATTTCATGTTATTGTAATTTATTTACATTGAGTTGAAATTATAATGACTCAGAAATATATAGGAACCAAAACGGGCTCCCGAATCAATGGTGACAATATTCACAGGTGAGAGGTCAGTCTCCAAAATGCTTATGCAAATAATATCTGAAGGAAAACCAACAGGAAATAAACCTAAAAATAATACGAAGAAACAAATATGTGACAGTACTAAAAGAGGGACGTAAAAACTGGCAAAAAAGATAACTTCATAAATAATTAAAATCCCCAACCTCGGCTGAAAGCTGGAGCTATATTTCGTTTCTTTCAATATTTTGGTATGTTTACGCCATTGTCTTCTGCTCGTGCTGCAGATGGCGCCACACAGCGCCGTTGAGGTCTCAGCCCGCAATGTAAACAACAAAACAAAAAACGCAAGCGCTGAAACCTTCAGAAACGTTCTGTCGGTGCCGCAAAGTCTCGCAAAAGTAATTGTAATTGTGCCTGAAATTTTGCAATTACTGATGCTAGAAAGTAATTAAATTACAATTCCTTTTGCCAAAATTAATTAAGTATGATTACAAATAAATTATTTAGATTAGTCATTCAATTACTGTTATTGAATTACTACTCAAGTATGAAGTAAAGTACAATATATACTGTGTACTTTCAAAGTAAAGAGCAAGTACTTCTTAACACGGGGAGGAAGGCACTTGTATCGGTCTTAGAGCTGTCCTTACTGCACTCGGAGAAGTGACCTAATGACACCTGAAAGACAATAGCGCGTTTTCACATGATGGTATCCCATTTTTTGTTAGAGGTTGGTGAACTCTTATACTCGACCTCAGAAGTTGTGTATAGTAATGGGAAAGCAAAGGAAATGAGCATGTAGTCCTTGAAAGAAGCGAATTCATTTCACCGAACCAAATTTGGGAAATGTACTTTGAAGTCTGGAGGTGTACTTTCCTCGGAAAGTACCTGAAAAAAATACTTTTTTAAGTGAAGTATCAAGTACATACTCAGAGAATGTACTTCAAGTAAAGTACAAGTACATACTCAGAGAATGTACTTCAAGTAAAGTACAAGTACATACTCAGAGAATGTACTTCAAGTAAAGTACAAGTTCTCTAAACCTACTTGAAGTAGTACTTAAGTACAATGTACTTAAAGTTCTTCCCAACACTGCTGGTTACTGAAATACCACCTGAGTCCAGAACCAGTTTTTTTTTTTTAATTTTACAATGGAAAACATTAAAAATACATAAAAACTAACAGAATGTCAGGCTAAACATATAATTGGATGATGTAAGAAAAAAAGAAAAGAAAAATGGCACACATTAAATAAATTAATGCAATCAAATTATAACAGTGAAGGAAAATAATTATATGATGAGCAAAGCAGTGTGTCTGTTACCGTCACACGAGCACGCAATGGCTACCGTCCGTAAGGTATCGAACCCATACTTTTTGTTTGTTCTGGTTCTTGTTCCAGTTTAGAGCAAAGGGTTCAGGCCCGGTTCAGCTCTGGAAGGAAAAAGAATGGTTCGAATCGGTCCACATTTGCATGAAAGAATTGAAATATATGTTTATTTTTATCAAAATGGCTATGTATTAAAAGAGCAAAGCTGAAAAGAGCCAATATGCTTTATGAAAAACATATTTAGGAAGTGCGTTGCTACCATTGTTTTTGGTCCTAACTTTCCATTTTTTCATTGTGTCCGAATAATTTGACTACTACATATTTGGCATCGATAAGTGCACCACTAAGGAGGCATCAAGATGTTTGTGGGACACTCACAATAAATAAATAAATAGATAAATAAATTGCATGGAACAAGAACAGTGAGATTTTTGTTTAGCTATGTTGGTTACATGCTTCAGGACGTGTCACCATGTCACAGCTGACTTAAGTGTGGGTGCACAAGTATCCTCTTCACATACACAGGAAGGTTTTTAAGCGCTAAAGCTCGTCCGAAAGCTCTCAAAACCGCTTCGGTTTTCGGCCAAAGCTCTAATGAAAACTTATAAATTACTTATATTGCACTTCTTTTTTCAACACATGTTCCGAATGCCCTGTTTTTTTCACTTAAACCAAAATCTGCAAGGATTATTTTTTCAGTTTCTCACCGAGAAGGAGACAGATGACAGCATTTCAATTCAAATCCGATTAAAAATAATCTTTTTTTTTGTGAGGGGGGGGTATTTTGATACCTTGCCTATCCACATCCTTTTAGATAGACATAACATCGATGTATAGTTTACTCAAAAGGTATTCACTCTATAAGGACAGAACGAGCGGGTTGGTAGGGATAATTATAACTTGAGGAAGAAAACGAGAAGCGACGGACAACCACAAGCTTGGAAGTTTGTGGTTATCCGTCCTTCCTCAAGTTTAAGTATTCACTCTGTTCCTTTAGCTTTTGTTTTTCTTTTGCTCCGCAGGTGGCAGCGGGAATGGAGTACCTGTCGGCGCACCACTACGTCCACCGCGACCTGGCCGCGCGCAACTGCCTCGTTGGCGAGTCCCTCACCGTCAAGATCTCGGACTTCGGGCTCTCCCGGGACGTCTACTCCTCCGACTACTACCGGGTCCAGTCCAAGTCCCTGCTGCCGGTCCGCTGGATGCCGCCTGAATCCATCCTCTACGGCCGTTTCACCACAGACAGCGACGTGTGGTCCTTCGGTGTAGTCCTCTGGGAAGTCTTCAGCTACGGGCTCCAGCCCTACTACGGCTACGCCAACCAAGAGGTGATCGACCTCGTGCGCGGCCGCCAGCTCCTGCCGTGCCCCGAAGACTGCCCGCCGCACCTCTACGCGCTCATGGTCGAGTGCTGGCACGAGGTGCCCAACAGGAGGCCACACTTCCGGGAGCTCCACGCGCGCCTCTGCTCCTGGCAGGCGCTGCACGCGCGGAGCGCGAGTCTGAGCACGCATGGGAGCAACCACACGGGCTCGACCTCCGTGAGCCACAAGGGGGGCAGTCCACTCCTTGGAGCGGGCGTCGGAGCGGCGCCGGAGCGGCCCATCACGCCGCTGGGCGGGAGGCCGCCCCTGCTCCAGCACTTTGGGGGTGCTTACAACGCAATGGACGCGAGAGTGTCCAAGGTCTGACAGCTCCCGCGCACCTGCTACTTCGTGTGACGCAGCATGCCCGTTCGGCCTCCGTGGTTGGGTCCGTAGAGACGTTTCCGTCAGTGCACGCGGGTCGTGCCTCCGACGAGCGACTACATGCGCGTGAAATTACTTCGAGGTGCGACCGGTTGCGAAAAAGCCGGTTCTTCGAGGTCTTTCCACGGACCTTCTTAAAGAACTTCTCTGCGTGAGTGCGTTGTTAAGCTGGTGGGAATGACGTTGCAACCACCGGAAAGAGAGCCTCGAAGTTCTCAAGCGGTGTCCCCACCCAAGAAGCACGGGACGCCGAGTGAATCGCCGCGATCGCCGCCGGTATTCGACGTTGCAAGCAGCGTCTCTGAACTTAAGCTGGTGTGGTTCGTTTCGAAGAGACTTCAAGACGTTCGCTGGCTTCGAGGCGCGATGCACAAGGTCACAAAATTAGGCGGACACATTTTTGTACACGGCGCTACGCACAAGCAAATGCTCATCTAACCAAACCGAAATGACGATTTCTTGCATTTATCGGTGTGCAAATAATATGGACGTGCTATCCCGATAATGCACGGGTAAATTAAAACGCTCCGTGTATGGCGCGGAAATATACGTCGTTTCATTAGAGGACAGAATGCTCATTTGCAATAAGAAACATGTTCCTACACCACATCTCCTCTTGGGACGCGCGAGAAAAAAAAGGACAACGCTTGAGCAACACAAATGTCCAGTAATGGACACGCCCACTTAGCCTACACCCTGAGGAAACAGCTTTGCTGTTCTCAAATGGCCACGCAACAAATTCCCGGGTATTCCCTCAAAGCCTCAGCAACTGTGGACGCCTTATCGTCAACACTGGTGTCACTTAAGTACAGTTGCTCCCTCTCAAAACAAAACCACTCCCAACACCTAGATAGAAGAACATCCGCACGAAGTTTGCCATTGCAGTTTTGCGACACAAACGCACGACGTCGGGTGCGTCAACGTTGCGGTTAACCAACCTGCTGAGCAAGCTCAAACCCCGTCGGCTTCGGCAAAGAGACTTAATTCGTGCCCGCTGCTGCTGGAAAAGCGGCGTAGTCTTTGCGTGTCGCAGATGCCTTCCTTTGAAACAAATGTCCTTGCGACGCGTGGGGTGCCCATATCACAGACACGAATCCGCAATACGTCGTAGTTTCGTTCAGAGCGGCTCATGGAGGCCTCCTTTCTCAACCAACGAATCTCGTGGAAAACTGCCGAGTCATCCACGTCGCGTCGTGTCCCCACGTGTGTGTGTGTGTGCAGGGATGTCGTGCCCCGCTCCCCGCATAGGCTGCCTTGTTGGTGTTGCATTTCAGCTGTGTTCTAGTCTCGCTTTTTAGGTTAATATAGTTATCACCGAGCATGCCAAAGAAGTGTTCTTTACGTCTCCCCCTTCTTATCCTTTAGGTGGCCGCACAAGACTTACCCCGTAGAGTCGTGAAAGACTGTACGCGGCAAGCGGGACTACGTAGGAAGACTTGCAAGTTATTACGAGACAAGTGCACTACTGCCTTGCTGAAATGATTCAGATAGGTTTCATCTCTTACTAGGTACTGGATCAGTAAAACATCATCACCGTCAAACAATACATCAAGCGGTAAGCTGCCCTAACGAGAGCGCCATTCACATTTGCAGAGATGAAGTGGTATCAGTTGTGCCAGGATTCAAGCGCCCGACTTTGTCAAGTTCTGTACGGTACTATACAGCGGTAGTATTCACTGCAATGGTGATTGCGACTGTTCAGAGGCAAGATTCCTTAACAAACCTCATTAATTGAGACCACTCTTAGGAGAAACGAGCAATAACAAGCTTTAAAAAGAATACACGAGGTGAAACATTGACATGTTCAAAGACTGCCGTAAGATCGCCGTTCGAGAGAGCGTTCATCGTGCCATAAGGCGCATCCTTCGTACGCTATAATTTTCTCGCTCATCTGTCCGTAACCCACACTGCCACGTGTAGAGGGCATCTGGTTGCCCGACGCTCGCAAGCCATAAACCCGCGCTCGCACAACCACAAACCACTCTCGGTGACCAAGGTGTAGCCGGGAGTCGCAACCCTAGAGTCGCGAGAGCCGAACACAAAAATAACCTACGACGGAATGCCCCCGTACTAGTCTCCACCTAGTTCCACGTGCAGTGAACGCGCACCGCGGGTTACGTTAGCGGCGCTCGACATGGTCAAACGCAGGAAAGACATTATTGCGTGGCCAACGAGCGTTTGCGACACAGCCGGATTAAGGAGCAGATGTCTTTTCTAAACGCACGAGAGTCCGGAGCATACACGTAAAACGTTATCGCTCGCATCTGCAACACATATCGCGACGTCAAGCACCGGACCATCGCAAGTCTGTGTCCTACCGGGAGCCGTGGACTTGTCACCTGTGTGTGCATGCGTGCGTGCGTGTGTATGTTTGCTATGTTTCTATGCCGCCGCCCTCCCCACCATCCCCCGCGGAAACCCACGGAGAGGCGTCGTTTCTGCGACTTTTCTCCGCACCGTATCGTTTTTGTACAAAACAAAGGAAGGTGCCCTTAAGTGTATGTGACTTGAGTGTTGACTCTTTTATACGTAAAGATTAATAAAGTTAAGTTATGGTGAACTTGTGTTTGGGTGTTCATGCCTGCTCCCTCGAAGCCTGCGGCTGATCTGAAGTGGGCTTCCAACCCCTCAGGTTCAAAAAGCGTGTTCTCTACATTAGCGTTTGTTAAAATGGGCTCTATCCGGCACCTACAAGCATGTGCTATGCGAAGGTGAAACTTGTTAATGCGGCATCTATACATCCATGCAGTGTGTCGTGCAAATTTTTCTTCGGTCAAATCTTCCTACTTGCCTAGTTTTGGTAAAATTAGTGAAGGACAAACGATCTCGCATGAAGCAAACACCGTTACTTTATTCTGGACAGAACTTGAAGGACAAAAGAGCAAGTGACTGAAATGGGCGGAGTCGGAAAGTTCCCATGCAACTGTACATAAAGGTAAGTGTCCTATGCAGGACTTCATCTGCTTTCGAGGGATTTGTCTCTGACAATGACGGACTCCTCGAACTTGATCATGAACGTCGTCCCCTTGTACCAGTGAGCTGTCACTTTGGCTGGCTGCGAAAAGGAGAAAAGCCACAATCAAACATTACCAAATGCAAGGAAGTCCTTCGGAGAAAAGCACATAAGGTAGCATGGTAATCCAGTTGCGTGGGATTTTGCTATACAATCGAGGCACCGCCACAACATTCTTATTTATAACATCACATGTTTAGAGGAATGAAATTATCATTAGTAAACTATCTACTGGGTAGTAACAATGCTGTAAAGACAATAAACCAACTGCTCCAACCTTGACCAATGGTAAAATTGTCAAATTTAGTTCTATGCCTTTTGAAAGTCGCTAATTTTCCACATTACTTGTGCCACAGTCCCTTAATATGCCACTGGGTCATGAAACTTGGCCAAAGTTTGGTACAGGGTCAAAAACTGCCGCAACAGGCACCACTGTTTTGGAGGGGGCATTTTCGATTGGCCATGGCCACCCCACTCCTGGTGAGCTCATCCCAATTCGCAATTAGCAGCCGTTTCAAAATGACAATTTCTCTAACTTTGATACTTTTACACGTAATTGATCACGTCATGCAAGCACCGGTCACTTTTTATTGATCTCTAACGACAAAACCTAAAAATAAGCTTTCTTTCAAAACAAAACGGCGCTTTTGCAGGCGAAAAAGAGCCAGGCAATTGAGCGAACGGGTTCACAGTAGTCCACTACTTGATGGCGCTATGGCGCATTGCTGAAGTATGACGGCGATAGCAGCATTGGGAATTTACTTTGAGGTAAGAGGAGGAATGAAGAATGATATTTTGGAGAAAGTTGCAGAAAAGGATAGTTACATTAACGAGAAACGCTGTCAGTGCGATGAGGCATCAGCGCAATCTATTGGTGGTTCGTTCAGAGTGAATTCAAAATTCCGAAACCGCTTTCTGGTTGCCAGACTCTCAGCAGTGCTGGCTAGATCGGAGGCTCTTAGGCCCCTTGTTGATGCTAGCGCTGCACGTGGTCGTGTACATCGGAGGCTCTGTAGTACACTCCGCTGTAGGCTCTAGCCTACTTGTCGATGCTAGCGCTGCACGTGGTCGTGTACAAAGCACTTCTATAGCGTTAAAAGGAGTTTCGTGACCAGTAGCGTATTAAAGGACTCTGCTTGTGCCTTGTGTGCCTCTTCTAGCCAGTCTATAGACCTTTCCAGTGGCAGCCTCAAACAAAGCGATTTACAGATCGCGTCCCTGGTTTTGAGAGTGCACGTCAGTGTTGCCCGACCGCGCTGGGCTGCAGCTTTTCTCGTCGGTGGGCCGCAGCAGCTTGTGCAGGCGCAATTCCGGACGCTGGTGGCGGCTACATTGCAGCGTTTTATTTATACTTTTGTGTTCTATGGCGAATAGAATTTCTCGAGGTTTTTAAGAAAGCATTGTACTATTTCTGAGAACAAAAACAAGCAAATAAAAGCTATTTTTGGTGAGTCCGTGTGCGATAGAACAAATGCAACTAGAATGTTTGTTTAATTTTATGTTGATTTTTAACGGCACCATACACTCGGCCATGTCAATCTGCAAAGGTCACAATTGTTGAAAATATTTGACCACAGAGGATGACCGAACTGCATCAGTATTCTCCGCGCACAACATGAAATTCAACGAGTCTCATCAATCGAACAACTTATATTTTACGACGGAATCTGGCCTGTTTTGAGGCCCGTTTTGAAGAGAGTTGCTTTTATGCACCGCACCGAAGCAAACGAACGAACGTGTCTATTCCGTCCCCATACCCCAAACCCGACCCTATCGGCTATTTTCCGCGAAGACCGGGAACATTGCCTGGAAGGCTTTTGGAGATTATCTCAACGGAAATAATCCTCGAAGAACGTCGAACGGCCCGTGTCGCGGGCTGCTTGACGTTCGCTCTCTTAGTTCGTTTCCGTATCCCCTGGTTCCCCCAGTGAAAGATAACACAAAAAGGGTAAGCATCCTGAACACGCAAATAAAGTTACAAACTCCGAATGCACAATACAGGTGGGGAGTCGCGCCGACCGGGTTGCCACAACTCGAGCGGGTGGCAGAAATTTCTGGCTGATAGGGGTCGCTTGTGCGCAAATGGCACGGCCAGAGAGCTCTTTTGCAAAGGTCTATACCGTCCACTTAGTACCAATTTGTATTGGACCACAAAGTTTTATTCCAGAATTTGACATTTCTTCGAAGAGCATGCTTTTCATACTTGGGGCCTCTGAATGTGCAACAGCAAAAACAGCCTGCAGTACCGTAGTCAACCCCAGCCAACAGAAAGCAAAAGAACAAGCTCCTCCATACTCACGAAATTGCAGCCGATTAAAATGGCTTCAATGATGCCGGCGACAAATGCAGCACAGTTGAGGCTACCTGCAGAACGTTAAAAAAAAAAAGTCTCTCTCACTAAAAGAAATATGCTATGCTATTGGCCTCGAGATCGACCTAGAGGTGGCGCTACTGTCGCGCTATCATCATCATCAAAGCGGGGATAGAAGCACGGCCGCCCCATAGGCTCTCCACGTCCGCGCGCGAGACGGCGTAGATTCTTGCAATTATTTTGTCGCAAAGTATCGGTGGGAAAATAATTCTAGCGGAAAATGGTGCGGTGCTGTTCGGTGCTTCAGTGAAGATCGAACCGTATTACCAGCGTGGTGCCTAAATTTAAATAATCGCTCGTGTGGGCGCGTCGTCTGCTCAAGGCAGACGTTGGGAAGCATGGATCACCACGACGGATGCCTGTTTCCGGCTGAACTGCATCATTTATGTTAAATATCTGTTTCTTTTAAAAGAGATGTATCGGTTCACAAGCTTGGGAAGTCAAGAAAACAATGAACTCCAACTCGGATAACGTAATACTGGTACTGTCAACTGTAAAATCGCAGGTTCTATGCATTTTCTTTTTAACTTTTAGCTTTTGCAGTAATATAAATATTTAGCATGAAGAGAAGTTAGTGCTGTTGAAAATTGCCGTGCTATTGAGTTCCTCTGCAGCCAATGTTTATCTTTACTGTGCCGTGATATGGGTAAGTTTTTCGGAGTCTGAACAATTCTACTACGTTGCGATGAGGAGAGAGTGCCTCTTCTAGTTACGACCCGGAAACTGCTTGTTGGCAGGACAACTAAAACAAGTGAAACAAACTCTTCTAATATATCTGCCGCGAGTGTAATAAACGAGTGTAACCAAGCAAAGCAACAATGTTCGTGTTATTAAATGCTCTTCTCGGTAGTGTGGGTTCACCCGCTTCAGATTTCTTGGTGAGTGCCGCGAATGTCAAGAGGCTAATATTACAAATTTCAGGCTAAATAATCTTCTATTCAAACATAATACACTCTGCAACTCCAACAAACGACCCATACCACGACACAGACAGCATCGGCTGCAGCGACACTCTTTTACTGATGAGGGCTAGCGACCTTCACGAGACTTTCCGATCACCCTCCGCCCTCACCTAACGTATATCGAGACTAGGCAGTTCATCGATTAACCTTCAGGTTATTAAAATAATAATTTAATTGCTTTTTTTTGCCGTTTAATGGGAATTTTGTGCTGGAGAAAGTCAACAAAAAGTAAAAAAATGCCTGCTTTAATATGTTTGACGTCTTTATTTCTTTTATGACACAGGCTAGCACGGTACACCACTTCAGCGTGCTTGTGATTGTCACCGAGGGTGATTATACCGTTTAAATAATAACTTAAAAATTACTTCACTTTAAAAGGCTTCCGTGTTCATATTTCTGTAGGCGTAACAACGTGAAGTTTAAAACGGGAATTCAATATGCCATTTATGACACAGCAAAAATAGTTTAAAAAATGTGTAGTTTTAACGTCTTTCATGCAATACGACCGGCTAAAAATCAACTAACGGATTTATCAATTAATTATTAGTCTATTAAAAGGTAGCGATGAGTCGGGTTTATTTTCTAATCAAACCACAACTCCAATCAACATTCAATGTTTTATGAAAGCTACGGTTTGTGCGAGATAACAAAATTACGTGGGACCAGCGGTTGTATACAAACCAACACACTAAAATTATGGAAGCTTCCGACTTAATAATAATCGGTTTGCTGAATTTCTACGTATGTGAAACGATACAACAAAGCCTTTAGTAAGAACAAACGACAACAAAAACATTAAACATTTAATAAGGAGGGTCAAGCTCAGCCGGAAACGGGCTTGCGTCGTCGAGATCCATGCTTCTGAACGTGCGCCCGTAGCAGACGACGCACGGCGGTATCCCCGCTTTCGCATGTTTCCGATTTCGGCCGCACGGTGGCGACACGGTTCGATCTCGAGGCGAATAGAAAAAATGTAATCATCATTTTAATCAAAGGCAGTGCCGGATTCAGGGGTGCGGTCTGGATCTCCTGACCCCCGACCCCCCCCCCCCCCCCCGTAAAATTTGACACATGCGGAATTCAAATTGGAGGCTCTTGAATTCTGGGGAGTGGAGGGGGAAAGGTTCTTAAAAATTGATATGCTGCCTGCCTGCCCCCCCCCCCCCCCCCCTGTAAACACCTGCATCCACCCCTGCGAAAGTTTTAGGTCCCTGCACTGAATGGCACTCAATTTCTTTCATTTTATTTATTAGCCACACGCATCTAGATATGCAGAGATTGTAACCAAACAAATTCCAGAAAAGAACTTCCAGAAGCACATGACGGGTAGGAAGAAACCTCGGCCGGTTACACCACTTGCAGAAGGCTATTGAAGAACTCACCACGATCCTTTGGAACGGATATGAACTTGATCACAAGCGGTTCCTTCTCGATCAAGTAATCTTAAGCTGGAATCAAGGATACCACCAATGCCACCGTGAAAGTTCGAGGCATGCAAAGAAAGCACATACTCTGTACTTTGCAGGCTCTAGTCCAATCGTAGGTCATCGTCTAATGAATAAATATAAGGCACATCACCCTGAGGCAGGGGTTTTAACAACCCCATGGCTCAAGGAAACTCGAGTCACTTTAAGACAGAACTGTTGCAATTAAACTGTTTTCAATCTTTAATTTTGTTGATGATACTGTGCTTTGATACAGAGAATTGTGGGAGTGTCTCGCTCATTCACCAGTTCACTCTGGCACGGCTCGGCAATATCTGAACTGCGAAAGCGGCCTTCAAGGCCAACCTCTTTATGTCCGTTTTCCCCTCTCTCAATGGAAGCAGAAAACCAAGCCAAATTTAACGAGCCCTGTCATATTACTTCTGTGTCAAACAATGTTTATGCGAGAGGAATTTTTTCTTTCTCTTGCTCAAGAACACCGAGAGAGAAAAATTGTCACCCCAGATGAAAAAGTATTTTTTGGGCCAACCTTTAGGCACAAGAACAATTCAAGAAAATTTGGGTCCCCAAAGAAAGTCTATCTTGAGAAGCAGTGGTCTCAGTTCTCCAGAATTAAGTTTAGTTCTTTGAGGAAACAAACAGCAAAATGTAACCGTGAGCAGGATACATGTCCTGTCATCCTCGTTGGCTTGTTCGAGCTTGTCCGCCTCTTTTCCGAACAGGGTCTGAAATGAATAGACGTCTTTGGTAGCACCAGTGCACAAAGACGTAACAGACATCTTTCTCAGGGAAGCGTGCTCACCTTCCACACGGAGGTTTTGATGAACAGAAGGATGTTGAGGAGTTTCGTCTCCCTCTTGTAGTTTTTCTGCGCACGTGCAGAAGGTCGAGAATTCTCTGTCCGACGTGAAAGCCAAGTTCTGAGAGTCTACAAAAAATAAAAAAGGAACAAAAAATATTTAAAACGGCTGCAACTTAGGTCAAGCACCAGACACACCAAATGTTGTGTTGTTCTAAAGAATAGACAACTGTTGGTTCAGCCTACTGATAGCAAAATTTGCACATAAAAATTGAGCGCAGAACAGGCGAAAACTCAGGCACAGTGTCGGGCCTGAGTTTTCTCCATAGACGAAGTAAAAACCAAGAGTGCATATTCCTCTCATTAGGGCTTAGAGCAGGGGTGCACAACTAAAATATTAGGCGGGCCAAAATTATGATTATTGAAAACTGTGCGGGCCGCACCTAGTGCGACGTGTTACGCATTTTGGCTGCGGTCAGGCTTCCCATATCAGGTGTCATCGCACTTGCTGACATCTTTTGCACATCTCGCAACGTCGTGTCCATCATGGCAGATCCAAGGCGGTTCTTGTTCAGAGTCATCAGTAAGATGGTCTGCTCACAAGCCTACATGCTCCCAAAAAGTGATGTCCGTTTTCAGGCGTGGTCCACCAGGTTTCCGTACTTGTTCTTGTTCAGGTTTTTGTAGAACTCAAGCAGCTCAGATTCGCGATGCACAGTCCTCTGCGCTGGTGAACACTGGAGGTCGATGGGTCCCAGTTGCACCGTCGGATCGGAGTCCTCCGGGGATGCAGAAAAGGATCGCGGAGCAGGTCGTAGTTTGCTTTCTCGACCTCAAGCGCCTTGAATCTCAACATGTGGTGCGTACGTCGCAGTCACCGACCTCTGGTTTTCACCATTGGGAAAAAGTTTCCGACAGGTTGAAGAGTGCGCTAAATTTCCAATTTGAAGCTTCCTTGTACAGACATGTTCAGACTGAACCCCAACATGGACGGGACGGCTGCACACGCTGTTTTATTGTTGTCAGCGGGATTAGTGGAGAGGGAAAATTTGAACTAAGAAATCGTAGTTCCTTTGCCGAAGACTGAGAAAAGTAGGTCAGAGGGTTTCACTGCTGCTTGCCAAGCGGAGTGGGCGGTCGGTGGATTGAATGGCATAGTAAGCAACTTTCTGTGCTGAGCCGGGCCGCGGGCTGCGTGCGGCTCGCAGGCTGTACGCTGTGCACCCCTGGCTCAGAGTGAAGCTTTCTACACACCTGGCACTATCCCACAGTGCCTGTAAAATACTGCCAGGGACCACGCTCTGCAGCATTCTGCAGTGTCTACGGCCACCGTGGTATTGGTGGTATTCACTGGACGCCATATTTGAGATGACTGCTCACAGCGCATACTCAAGAGGAGAAGGAGAAACTCTCTTCTCACCCGGACTCTCCTTTGTGTGTCCCAGACTTGCCCAGACGTAACTATTCTCCCTTTAGAAGATTATAGAAGACTATCTCTCAAGATTCATACAAAAGCAGCTTTCCCCTCATTCTCTCTTTCCCGTGGTGCTGCAAAATGAATGTAATGTCAGTGCAAGGCATGTGGGCGTGTTGGAAGCGTTGTGGAAGCTTGCCGTCAGCGCGTGCTCAGCAGCAGCGAGCTCAGTATAGGCGCCAGTGAATACCACCTACTCTACCCGGCAGTTTCCTTGCGAAAGCAAGCACATACAAAACAAACAAACAAGCAACACCAGTTCGGGTAGAAAATGACCAGGTAAGGGTCCTACAAATCGTGTAAAAAAGCTGCTAAAGTATAGCACGTTCGAATCACTTTCTCGAGCAGAGAAAGTCGCTACCCCTCAAAATAGGGGCGGCACCACGAGTAGAGTGGCGAGGCAGTGAACGAATTCGACTTACTTGGTTTGCAGCTCAGCGATCGTGTACACGCGATTCTGGCAATACTGCACGATCTCTGAGAACAGAAGGCCGAATAAACTCAGGTGAATCTGAAAGTGAGAGTTCCGTCAAAACATTCCTCACTTGCGAAAGATAAAAAGAGAAAATGGGCTCAACCTTGGCGTTGCACCCCGGATTCGTCGGGAGGATTTCCGACGGGTGCTATGTGCAACTAGTACTTACGTCGGTTTTGTTTTTGCTCAGGGGCTTGTCCAAAATGCTCACTTTGTTTCGTGAGCTTGACATTGTCGTGTGTTTTGTGCAGACCGTAATTAAAATCACGATCCTAACGACATATGCAACACCACAAACAGGCGACAACGACAGCCGCCATATTTACCATAGTAACTTTGGTTGGATGGATGTCAGATGGATGTTAATGGCTATATCCTTTGTACCGTGGGTAGCTTGCGCCACCTAGATTAAGTCACCTAGATTAGGCCAACAGTGTTGCCGACGCTGGTGGCGACAGCTAGCGTCGGCTCATGACACAACCAGGACGCAACACCAGTTGGACGTCATGTATGTGACGTGTTCTTGGCATTCTTTTCACGGGCAACTCGTGACGACCTACAATCTTGCCATCATGGGTGATGCTAAAGCTTGTAATCGTCAGCATCAGTACCCGCCATTAGAGTTTGTGAAACTGCTCCTTTTTTTTTTTTTTCTTCAGGAACAGAGCTACACTTTGAAATTCATCAAAATAAAACGACAAAACCTTTAGCTAGCTCAGCAGAAGCGCCCCACTTCTTGGGGCATCTTTATTAAAATCAAACTATTTAGAGTGTTAGCTAAGTCTGCTTGCCCAAGCATCAAGGAGAATGCAGGGATTGGTGTTCCACGCGCCGCACGTGCTGGCCTCAGCAGTAGCAACTTTTTTAAAGCAAATACCTAAAACAAATGCCATCTTGCACGCGCCTCCTTAACACTTTATCTTGGTTATTTACTTTGAATCTTTTATATGGGGAAGGCGTGCGCGTGTGGAACACCAATCCCTGCATTCTCCTTGATGCTTGGATAATATAGCAAATGGTCTATTGTTACACATCACGGAGTATCCTAAATTAGACCATGTAACAGAATATTGTTCGTACAAGGATCAAATTACCCGTAGTCTCCCAAGATGTCCCTTTTATTAAAGTTCATGCAACCATAAAACTGATTAGAAATTTTAAAAAAGAAGAAAAAAGGATGGTACATTTCTTAACTATACAAGCATGATATATACACTTTTATATTACATAACCTTATTCCCGACGAGAGCGGCTCTCCCTGCGTTTATGCTTCTTGGACTTCTTACTCTTCTTGTGCTCATGCCTGCGACGCGGAGAAGAGCTCGATGCCGATCTGTGTACAACCGATCCAACCACGCTGCGCAGCTTTGGTGGCCTGACCTCCGCTTTCTTCTTCCGGGCTGCCCTTCTGTGACTGGACGATGAGGTGCTGGACCGGCTGTCCGAATCGCTGGTCCAGGAATCTGCGCTTACAAACGAAACTGCTCTTGTCCTAGGTGGGGTCGCCCTAGGTGTCGATGGCGAAGGCTCTCTTGGGGACGCCGGAGGCGGATCAACTTCAAACACACTCTCTTCGATAAGTCCAGTGGCCCGTTCCTCCGACTCCACTGTCTCCTCGTGCAGAGGATTCTGAATGCTTGTGTCCTCGTCGTCGGAGGAGGAGGACAGCAGGCTGATAACAACGGGTGTTCTTTCTCCCGGCTTAACGACACTAACGACGATGCAGTCGGAACTGTCCGAGTCACTGTCGTCTGCCACGGGCGCCGCGACGACCTCTCGTGCTTGTCTGGACACCACGCCGCTTGGACCCGGCCGTGGAGAACTTTCTCGAGGCGCGGCATTCGAAACCAACTCGGCAGCCCTCCGCTGACTCTCTGCAAGCTGACTCTGGTACCGTTCGACGGGGGTACCTCTTGCCAGCACGCTAATCGCCGACCCGTACAAGGTGTTGCGGTCATAGTTGACCATGTCGTGCACCGACGTCGCGAACGCGTAGAACTCGTGCACAAAGTGCTGGGTGCGCGAACCGAATGACGGGTAGAGGTGTCGGGAGAAGTCGGGGTGCCGGATGTCCACCTCGCTGATGAGGGACAGCACGAGCTCCAAGACAGCCGTGATGCGGCTGCTGCTCCCGCCAAGGAGCGCAATGAGCTCGCGGTTCAGCCAGGGAATGAGGCGGTGCACGCAGGCAGGGTTGTCCCGGTAGAACTGCGGCGAGGCCTCCCGGTAACGCGTCGGGTTGTTCGACACCCACAGGTCCAGGTCGTACAGGTATCGGCGCTCCGCACTGGTCGTCGTGAGGTTGTACCTGCCGACGGCTTCGTTCTGCATCATGCCGGCCCTCGGCACTCGGGAAGCACTTGTGGCCCGTTGGTTCGAACTCTGCAGGCTGCGTTCCATGGCAAGCTGCTGCCTGCGTTCTGCCGTGAGTGTCGTGGGGAAGCGGAACCTCCGCCCGTCCGGGCCGTCGCCAGAGAAAGACGTCGAGTAGAGACTCCTCGTGCGGTGCTGTTCCTCACTCAAGAAGTACTGGTCATAGTCCTCGAGGGACCGGACGCTGTGGATGATGCTCTTGAATCGCTGCTTGCACAGCGGGCACTCTGGCTTCAGCTTGGCCCATTCCGCCAGGCAGCCGAAACAGAAGGTGTGGAAGCAGGAGTCGGTGAACGACTTGTTTTCCGGTTTGCCCAGGCAGATGGCGCAGGTGTTGTCGGGGGATGAGGAGTCCCGGCTGGACGGACGCTCCGGGCTCGCGTCTCGGGGCTCCAGCTTCGATCTCGGGCGCTCCGCGTTGCCCCCGCTGCTCCCTCCGACGGCGGCGAGATCGTCGCCTCCCGTGGCACGCGCCGCGGCCGTCGACATGCTGAAAGGTTGTTCTTGTCGGAGTGCTAGCCGTACAAGTGCCACACTCCACCTGGAAATCGAGATGACCCATGAGTTAACCGCGACGACGTCATGGCCTGCGCTCCAAACCACGCGTAGCTGAGACGTGGGTCTTGGGGAGGCGAGCATGATGGAAACGGGAGTATGGTTCAGAAACGAATTCGAAGAGCCACCCGCCCAGACAGCGGTTGAGCTAACTGCACAGTTGTATTGGCGGTACAGCGTAAGGTACAAATGTACTCGGTACAAATCGGAAAGTCACCTTGAAAATTGCTGCAAGTTTCGTTGTGTTTCGTTCTGAATACTGAAGTCGGTAACAAGAAAACACAATCGCATAATCGCCTAGGGGGTACTTGGAAAGATTAACTGCGCAGACGAGCCTACCTGCGGCGACGACAGCCACTCTTCACCGGTGTGCGCAATCAGCTTTCCTGGGTAAACTTGATGAGCCGATGTTCACAACACCTTCGAAATTAACCTGGTGGGTAAATTCAAGGGCGAATATATACAAATTTGACGCTACCCGTGATTTTGACCAGTAGCCATCTTTCTGCTCAACTCACTTATCCAGTCTTGACATGGATCCGGATATTCGGATAGCAAAGAATCCATAACTATTCGCACATTGACGGTACGACATACTTCGACGGTACTTTCGATCTGAAAGCATTCAGATGTTAAGATAACTTTTTAATTATAGTTTACAGTTATAAATACATTTATTTAATTAAATATCAGTACTCTCAAATTTTAGCGTTTCTTTTTACTTGTTTCGTTATTTTTAGCGGATTCTCGAAACCGCCAGTCTTGTCGCCTTCTCAAGTAACATTGAGACACCAAGATGGCGGCCGCTGTCTGGAAACGCGCGCCGCTCACCTAAAAGATGCTAACGGACGTCTTGTCCTAGGCTCTAATCACATTAAAAGCTTACGTCAGCGGCAGAATTCGTTGTCAGAGAACCACGACCATGACTGACGTCCGCGTATCCCTTCGTAAGATCGAATTCCCGACGGTCATCTTCGAGGCGCTGCGGCAAATGCAGAAACTGCTGTCCAACGAAGGCCGCAGTCCGACCTACGCCCACGTCGCCAAGGAGATAGCTGAAGAGTTCATCTTCCAGGACTTCGACCAGCGTCGCCAACCGCCTCATCACCACCACCACCACCACCCGTCCCAACAGCAGCCTCAACTACGCCGACGCAAGATGTCGGCCATCCGAGAGCTCCAGATCATCGAGATCATGGCGAGTAGCTTCCAGTCCTCAAGACCGGACATGTGCCAGAAAGTCTTCTTCATCCTGTTCCCGTCGGCGGACCCGGCCGTGATGGACACTAGGGTGCCCATCCTGTCCCGATTGGTGTCCCTTTCCATAGCGCTCAAAAGCCACAACGCTCTCAACTGCGTCGGCTTCTGGATGCACGTCTGCGGATGCACGTCCGAACCGTCGCTCCACATCGTCCGTCACGTTATCGGAGACTACCTAAGTCTAATTCCGAGTTCGGCCGAAATGCTCAAGGACCTAGCCGACATCTCGCCGCTGTTCTGCGCCAGCCTAGCCACGTCTTTGACCCACATGACTCCGACCAACCCTTCGGTGGAGATCGTGGATCTTCTGGCGTCCTGGGTACGGGCGCAGCCTCTGCTCTGCTTCACGCCCATGGAAGCCATCCCGCCGCAACTCTACAGCCAGTGTCTGCAAACGTTCCTGCCTGGACTAGTGGCCTGGTGCGTCCTGGCGCCCATCGGGTCCGTGGACTCGACGGATCCACAGGCCGAACTCTACTCTTACCTTCACTATGCGCTGCTCGAGATGCTCATCAGGGCAGGGCAGGTGACGCCGAGGGCACCCATCGTGTTCCCGTTTTTGCCGAGTCACTATGTGGTCCAGGTGGCTGAGACTCTGAAGAGGGCGTCGAGTCCCAATTCCAAAGGCTGGGATCTCGCCCTCAACAGACTGGCGCAGGTCTTGCAAGCTGCGTTCGCCTCCAAATGTGTCCACGGGAATCTGGAGCCAATGTTTCAGACTTTGAGGCAGCTGCCTTCAAATCGGCTGCTGCGGATTGTGCTGTCGCGATGGGACAGCAAGAAATTCTAATCTGTTGAATGGTTGTCGGGAGTGCACTGCCAGGCCTTTCAAGCTGCCTTTTTGGTGTCGAAACATACGAACCAAGCCTTTGGTGGAAGCTCGGAGCCATTGCAGGAGATTTTTTCTTTGCTTGGACACTATGTAGCTGCCCGCCGCAATGGCATCTAACAATGTGTCTGCAACTGACATACCCTCCCAAGTTTTCCGGCAAATCACAAGCTTCGGTCTTGTTGTTTGTGTTTTGTTATTTGCATTCACATATACATGCTGTATGACTCTTAAAGTGTGAATGCGCCGTGGGTAAGCTACTGGACATTCAAGAAATGTGCGGTCCGGTGCTGCTTATGAAAGCGTGCATGAACCGTGACAGACTAAGACAAGGCCAAACTTTGCATCATGCTCATGGCGGACATGTTTATGGTGCTAGTGTCTACATCTAAACCAAGTTCATCTGCCGCATTCTTCTAAAGAAAAACAAGGAATGTGCATGCCATGCACCTTGTCATATATGCCACATTGATGTGGATATGTCACACGAATTGTATATAAACCCACGCCCATTAATTCCTCGTGAGCATTCTTAAACCTTTCGACCATTCCCAAATCAGGTTCATATGTAGTCAACTCACAGCTTGCATATATCCTATGATTACAAAATGGCATAGTTTGCATATAATACAGAGGCTATTAATTTGAGACTGCCATCTATACAAAACCTTGCCACCATGTGGTGCTAAAAGCTTCAACAATGGTGGCACCACAGCAGCTTACTGTAGTTTTTATGGTAAAAAATTTAAATCCCTCCTGGGGTCCTTTTCTGTTTGTCCTTTCAGTTATACCAAAAAGTAAATTTGTTGCATGTTTGCTTAGACAGCAGAAATTTAGTCAATCCTAATGTGCACCTTGTATCTTTCCTGTAGATAAAAAATTTAGCCAGTGCAATGTAGAGATGCACAACCGCACACCAGGGGGCTATGTTCGACAAATGTTTCGTTTCTCCTAGAAAGAAACGGAACTGACGATATCGCGTCTGATTGGCTAGAGGCTCAAATGACGAAAGAGGGAACTTTCGACATTTGAGCCTCTAACCAATCAGAAGCGATATCGTTGCTTCAGTCACTTCCGTTTCTTTTTAGGAGAAACGAAACATTTGTCGAACATAGCCCCCTGTACAATGCTCATCCAGATCAAAAGGAGCAGGTATGGGGATTGAACCCAGGATGCCTGGGCTCAGCAGCATGAACATTCGCTCCACATGCTGCGAGCACCATCATTACTGGAAGACAAGAGTTGTCACAAGCCACAGCCATGCTCTTTCCATCTTTGGCAATCTCTGGAAGCTTCTAAAGCATCTGGCTATGACGTACACTTGTTTTTAAGCTAAAGCACAGACAAGTGGCCCAGGTTAACCACTTGGCAGGCCTGCAATCACACACGACCTCCTCTTCCGGCTGCCAGGGCTAGTCTGGCAGTCCCTTTCGGAGCAATCGGCGGAGGCGGCTTCCAGGGCCTCCGAGGGGCACCTCCTGATTACTGACGTCACAGCTCTAAGTGCTGTGACGTCAGCAGAAGGCTGCGTGTGGTGACACAGCTCGAGTTGCGGCTGCTGCGTTGACGACAGCGGCCCAGCCAATCCGGAACCAGTCCTTGTGATGGCTGTGGCAGTTTTCGGCGCCCTTTCCGTCCTTCTTTCTCCCCGCGCTGCCCGTGAAATCCGAAACTGTCGCTGTCCCATTGCCGCGGCGACTCGCGGATCGCACGTTGCTGATATCGCGATGACTTTGGGCTCTTCACTAGCGGTCTCTTATTTACGCAAACGACTGCTTCTTTTTTTTTTTTTCAAAGATGCGAAGTTGATGCAAGAAAAATAGTAAAAATACGTGAGACGTTTTCATTAACGTTGACAGTGGAAGGCAAGCCACGCGCTGGCCGTACAAAGCAGTCGCCTGTTGACGGCGGAATGACCTGCCACTGCGTTATATGCATTATATGACGCAACCGACGCTGCGAGGTAATGAGCATCAAGCAAACAAGCAGAGTCAAAAAGACAAGTCACTAGGCCTTTTTTTTTTATATGACTGGTTCAGCGATGATAGAACACGTACAAAAACGTGACGAACTCCATGATGGTGCGCTCTTGATGCTGTTCGGTTCGTCCCATAAGCCGTCGGCTGCAGCACTGAAACACCCTAAAATGTACTATATTTTTTTTTTTTTTTAGGTTGTGAGACACGTAGCGCATTTTAAGGGTGCACAGCCATTATGACGACAGCCTGTCCCAGACCTCCCCAGCTCGATGACGGTCTAGGGTTGTAAAGGTCTCTCAATGGTCTGTCTCAATTTCCGCTTAATTTTCGACAACCCAAGCATCAAGTTCACCGGGCATGCCCATATCTAAAGAGGCCACAATAAAGAATTTCAGTAGATCGTTCCGTTAGCTCCGATAACGATACGACGCATGCGCAGGGGCGGATGGAGGAATTTCCTAAGGGGGGGGCGGGGGTCAAATGTTGGTCAGCGTACCATATGTTTAGGAACCCTCCCCCTCTCCCTCGTTTCACGCCCTAAATTTTACACATGCAGAAATCAAGAGGGGGGTCAGGACATCCGGACCCCCCTCTAAATCCGCCCCTGCGCATGCGCAAAGGCGCCGGCGGAATATCGGGTATCGTTATCGGAACCATCTATCAAAGCTCCCGAACGGTGCAACCATCTGACACTTCGCCTGCACGCGGTTCATCGTAAACAACAAGATTAATTGTTTGTACGCGGTGGCCCGGTTGTCATCCATATAGTGGGCGAGCGAGTAGCGAAGTAGTACGTTCCGCGTGTCACGTACACGTGACCGCACGGTGACCTCCGCGTCCCCTTTCCACTTTACGTCACTGTGACGTCACAGGATCCCAGTCTGTGGAGGAGACATTCTGACGACTGTTTTATTATGACTGCACTGCGCCCGGGGTTGTTACGCTCGCGTTTCGGCGCGGGCGGGAGGGAATTCTCGCGAACGTGACAGTCGAGTCGTCCGCGCGCAGAAATGCCGGCAAAATGCCTTTCCAGCTGCAGTTCTGGCTAACGTGTCACGCAGCTTGCAGTATCAATATTGGCTATATCGTATTTCGCATTCCTGGAAATGGGAATGGCCGGCAGCATTTGTAAATGCCACACACACACACAAAAAAATTTGGACAAAATATGCCGTTGGTCAGGAAACCTCTACGACTCCAAAATCGTAAAAAGGCCGATTCTTTTTACTTGTAACAGTTTCTTTCTTTTTTTGTGGAAGATTCATTCCCTGTGAAAAGGTGGAAAAGCGTTCCCTGTGATTTCAGATAAAGCTTCAGATAACCGACAACCATGATTTTAAGCCGAAATACGGGCAAGTGTCGTTACTCTGAAGCGTAGGTTATTTAGTGTTACTAGTCCCGTCCATTTTTCTGTACGCAATAAAGCCGGAGTCCTTTCCATACACTGATCCTACGAAGCTCTTACAGCCAAGGGTGGCATATCCCCATAACGTTTTCACGACGTTCAAAAACCCGGTACTTTCACCCCAAAACAGAACGGCGCGCCAGTCGGTACGCGGTCCTCCCATGGGGATTTGATTTTTGCCTAAAAATCTTGCACCCGAGCTTTTAAGCTTAGGCGCACGTTTCCGGCTTCAGCGGCGTCGGCGTAACCGCGCGGTGAATTATGGGACGTTTCCCATGATGACGTCACCGCGCGCTGCCTTGTGGGTAAATTTGCCCGCTAAATTTTACAGAAAAATTTCCCGCTAATTTTACCGGAAAAATTTCCCCGCTAAATTTAGCGGAAAGAATTCCCCGCTATATTTTGCAGGATATTTAGCGAAAATTTCCCGCTAAATGGGAGGCGAACAGAAGAGGAAGGGGAGAGGTCAAGGTGGAGGAGGAGGGGCATACTTTCCTCTCCGTCCCTTCCCCTCCTCCTCAAGAGCTGCGCTCTAATTTGGCGTTACAGGGGATCGTAAACGTCTTTCATTTTTTTCGCTACTTTTTATCGTATCACAGTTGACAAGCTCCACGGAAGAGCGGCGTTCGAAATCAGTTCTTCTCTCTTGCCTATCACCATGCGTCAACGCTTCCACAGGCAACGAAGAAGGACCGTTTTCGAACGACGCTCCTTTTGCGCCGACAGTTGCGCAAACTTTATGCTTAGAATCCCTTTCCACCGCAGGCAATGCGCATTCAACTTTGCACCGGTTCCGCCCCTTCTGTCCATGGGCGGGCTGGAGCGCACTTTGATTTACACCCGTTTTCACCTCAAGAAAAAAGCGAGTTTTGCGCAGTGTTCATACGCGGCGCGAAGTAGTTCTTACGAGATTTGGTTGTCGGAGGAAAAAGTAATGCTTTTGGCGTTTGGAACGTGCACGTCTCAATAAGATAACATATATCTAATCTACAATTCACCCACATATATATTAATTCTCTAGATAAATGTGGAAATCAGCGATACTCCGCGAGAAGCCGGACTATTTTTACTACGGTTCTTGAGGTCGAAAACGGGTATAGATAGCGTTGCCCCGCACAAACACACACACACTGCACCCCCCCCCCCCCCCGGGCAACTTCTTCGGACCCTTTCAACGAATTGTATTATAAGACTAATTACTGCGTTAAATGTGGGTTCTGAAAGGGTGTGGCTCATTTAGCTAAGCATTTAGCGGCTCTAGGTATGGCGGGGGTTGCAGTTCTCATAGCACCCTTTAACACCCAAAAGGGTGCAAAAAACCTGTGTGCGAGCACGCTCGGGAGAAATTTACGCTGAACGAAAGCTCACTGATACTAACTTTCCGGACTGTCTAGTTTCGTTTTCAATCTCCCCACATGATATGTATAGGCTGATGATCGAAGTCACCGGTTGCCCCAGTGATTTCCCTGCCCCCCCCCCCTCTCCCCCCCCCCTTGTTTTTCCGAAGGCACCCTCTTAATTCCAACGACTCCTCTATTATCAACGCCCCCGCCCCCTAACCCTCCCCCCCCCCCCTGAAAAAAAATTAGACACCCCCTAATTTCAATTCCTAGGAAACCCCTGAGTTGCGCGTTATTACCCTGATATGCACATATAAAAATACGATACAATTAAGTGTTCCGCACATTTTACGGAGGATGCTCGTACGTGGGATGCTGCAGTTCGGGTATTCGGGAGAAAGAAATAATTAAACCTAATGAGAACACGTTTTTAAAAAGTCAACGAACTATTTCCACAGGCGCGGCATGAATCATTCCGACCTGTCTGGCTTTCGGTGACTTAGTGGAGAGCAGGTGTTTCTTTTGGGTGGTGAGGGTCTTGACGTATATATAAGAGCGTTCGTTGTTCAAAAAAAAACTTTTTTCTTTTTGATATAGAAGCTGTGTTTGGGATTTGTTGTTTTGTCCGTTTATTTATCGTTCCGTGTCTCCAATTAATATGGAAGAAACTGCTTCAAATAAAACAAAAATGCCATTGTTGCGCATTATTGTACTATCGCGGACAATGAGCTGAAACAGTCCTCGCTATTTTGGCTTACCTGACATTTTTTCAAAGAGCTGTGGTCTGGTCTACAAAGGGATTGCGAAGTTGAGGTCCCATGCATACTTCGAACTTCTGACAAATTGAGAGATTATTGACGAAAATAATCCCTGGAGAAGGGGAAACAAGAGGGACGAAGGACAAACACAAATCTCCAAACACAGCTAGGTAACTGGTGCGCGACCGAAAAGTCCACCAGGTCCGGGTATCGAACCCGGGACCTCTCCATTTGCAACTATGTGACGTGTTGTTTGGGCTAGTTGGTTTGAGGTGAACGCCTCAAACCAACTGTTGGGCTAGGTGGTTTGAGGTCAGCGCCGTCCTGTCGTGTTTGTTCCTTTACTCTTGTCCAAGTTTCTTTGCCGCTGTTTCTTCCCAAGATGTTCACCTCTCCATCGCGCAATGAGCGCCGTCACGTGACACCTTTGGCTCTGCCTGATTGGCTACGTCAGGCCGTAGTGTGAAGCGGGGTGTAGACGGTTTCGCAATCCATTGCGTGATCGAGTTCAGGTAACGGGAAGTCGTTTTCTTCCCGTGGGCAGTTCGTCAACAGGACGATAGTGGACGAGCGTCTTGCGAACGGACGCTTTCTTGGAATGACGGCGGCGATTGCTGCACGCCGGGCTTCCTCGCCTCGGCTATCGCGGCGCGGGGGAGCGATGATATAGTCCGCTGCCTTCCGGAGGCCTGGGTCATATAGTAGAGCAGGGTTTACGGGAGGCCGCGAGCTATACTTACTACTCGGAGGTGCCGGAGCAGGTGGTTGGAGCGGTGGTGATGTGCTCCGGCTCTCGTTTTTGGTGTCGCGTGAGGGAGGATGTCGCGAACCTTCGTAGAACCTAAGGTTCGGCGCCGAATCTTCGACATTTTAGCAAAAACATCAATTTTTAGGGATAGTTTGTTATGTTGCAAAGAATAACTACCACCGAGTACACAATCACAATATTATTAATTTTCTTACTAGAATGCGCACTCTCTGTTAGTGCTTTAGGCCAAATAACAACCATTTAGCGTGGAGACACATAAGGGACGATATTTTAAACATTTGGATAATCTTTCATGCTGCACCAACACGCTACACATCAGTACAAGGCCAGCTAGTTTTTAATTTTCGGCGCATGCGAGAGATTAGTACATGCGCATAATGCGCCTAATAGTCGAACTTTTGGCGAGCTTTCGTCGAACAACAAGACTGAAAGTTCGACGAAATCGAACCTGGCCGAACTCGAACCCTGGTAGTTTCGTCACATAGGCGTGTGAGTAAAGCGAGATAGACGGTTTCCTTAACAACGCCAACAAAAACAACAACGACAACAACAACAACAATGACAACAACGACCAACAACAACAACAACAATAACAACAACAACACAACAACAACAACGACAACAACACCACCAACACAACAACAACAACAACAACAACAACAAGTGTTAGAACAAGTTAGATTAATTTTTCAAGCGTCTCCAAGTTGTCAAATGAGAAAATGTAGTATGGGTACAGCCGAGCTGGTGAATACTAACCATGTTGAATTAACCTGAGGCTGGGGGTAGAAAAGAACCATCAAAACGCAGAAGGGAAAGAAAATAGACAGGACGAAATCTCAATTGAGACGTCGTCCTGTCTATTTTCTGAATCCTGGAGAAAAGCGAAGCAATTTTCGCATTTTAAACAGCGTCAAACTTTTAGTGCAGAAGTTGGTGCTCCCAATGAGCAATTTCCACCGCACCAGTAATTTTAATGGCAACCACTGAAAAAAAAAAAAAACATTGTTCAGTTTATGGTTGACAGTTTCACGCAGTGTACACACTTCACATCAGGTCGCTCTGCTGTGCGCAAAGTAGAAAAAAATAATAATTTAAAAAGTCAGATTTTTTTTTCTTTTTATTGTAAGTTATATTTATTAAATTTAAATCAGACTAATATCTCTGTAGCTAGAAAATATTAATTATTTATGACTATATGCATTTTTAAACACGCAGGTTGTTTGATCAATTCTTCCGATCATCGAAAACAATGCGAAAAAAAATTACTGCAATTTAAAACAAAACATTTTTGTTTGATGAAAACCTTGCCATACTAGAAGAAAAAAAACCTTAGCTTTTGCTAACGAAAAAGCTGTATTGGATTTTTTTTTTCCGCGATCTGATTTTCTTGCAATAGGACATTACTTTCGCAGTTTTCGTTTCTATCTTTTGCGTTCTGATTTGACAGCAAAAAAGATTTGAACGTATCTGACGAACACGCGTATCGATTTTCTACAAAGACCACTTTTTTCTCGTGTTCAGTCCGACATAAATGTTTCCTGTGTGATGATTCTTTATTTTACATACGGATCATATACGCACATTGAAACCACAAAATGATAAACGGTAAATAATACAAAAAAAAATCGGGATATTTGAGGAGAGGTTTGATTTAAATCATCCTAGCAGACCGGTCTGATTTAAATGACGTCTAAATTAAGTCATCTTGATTTTTATTCTTCATCCGTGGCTGTAGCCCTTGTTCCGCTTTTATGTCAATCTATTTCGCGTGAGTGTTACCATATTTAATTCTGACGTAGCCGGGATAGCGGAAATACGAGCTTTTTTCTTTAATTTTTCGTTCGAATAAGGTAAGCATTGAAACCACTGTTTCTTAAACAAATTGTGAAATGTGAAGATTTGGCAATGCGGTGTCGGCCGGTATGCTACATAAAAGGTCATTCTATAAAGTAAATATCCAGAAACCACTCTAGCTGCAGCCCTCTACATTGATTATACCCCCCCCCTCCCCCAACTCCACCCGTTTTTTTAAATTTTGTTTGTTAAAAAATTTTAGTCAGCTTTTTATTTGAAATTATTTATTTTATTATCGTTGGGCAACTGCCTAACGTGTTACAGGACGCTTTTATATTTTAAAAATAAATTCTGCTAGTGAAGTGCGGAATGGCTGCATGCGCATAACTTATAACTTGGCATAAGGCACCCCAGCATACTGCAATTAAGTGGACGTACTTCAGTGAACGCTCGATTCTTAGATTCGTAGGTGAGCTTTTCTCCGTATCGGACCGTTTTGTGGTGAGCTCTTCTCCGGTGAGCTTTTCTCGGTGAGCTTTTTCTCCGCCGCCCTTATTCTCTTTCTTTTGTACGTTTTGATGTTTCTCTTCTACCCTAGTCTCCGGTTAATTCAGCATGGTTAATTTCCAAACGAAGACGAAAAGTTAGTTGCCTGAAGCGGGACATCATAGCTGAAATTCGGGGTAACAGTTGTGGAGTCACGAAGCCTCTCTGGTGAATCGTGCAGAAGAACAACGCTAGTCTCCACAAACAGTCTAAGCTTTTGTAGACGGCCTATTAATGTGTATTTGTTTATCTTTTTTTAAATCAAGACCACGGGTGAGGATTATGTTTGGTGGTGCACCATTCAGGCCGCCCGGTTTGTTTTAATCGGGATGTTCGGACATCCATGCCTTTACCGCAACCACATAGCTGAGGTTGCGTGTAATTGCATGAGTCGATTTTGTCGTCAAAATCGGAGGGTGTTTTTTCTTGAGTTTATTTTTTACAAAGATCAGACATTCGGAGTTTTCCTAAATCTATTTTTGTTAGATTCCTAATTCTCCGGAATCCGGAGTTTAACTTTGCAGAGTTTCTCTACCTTCCAATAATAATAATAATAATAATAATAATAATAATAATAATCAATGATAATAATAGTAACTAATATATAATAGTAATAATAATATATATACTAATAATAATGATATAATAATAATAATAATGACATAATAATATCCGTGTGTAGGCCCCATTCAAGAGAACCGCTTGTGTCAATTAATATGTTTTGTCCCACGACAAAAGTTGCAACTTGCGATAAACGTCGATATCTTAAAATCATTAAAATCCTGGAGGTAGTATATGGGAAGCTCGTATCGATCCCATTCTGTCCATCATGCCCACGCGCTCTTTCCCCTTCTAAGAAATCTCAACGGTTCATACCTTTCAATGTTACAAAAACACAACCCCTCCTTCCTCTAGTGAGATTTGTCATAACCCGAAAGCACAATGACCTGGGCCGGCTTCCTAGAACCAGCGTCTCAGCTGAGACTGGGTGAAAGAAAGCACTGCCAAAGCCAGCGCACGCGCTGAGCGGGACTCAAGCTGCGTCTCAAGCTGCATCCCAGCCTTCTGCAGTGCTTTTCTTCACGGTTTCACCCAGTCTCAGTCTCAGCTGAGACGCTGTTCTAGCAAGCCGGCAGTGAACCTTGAAGAGATATGCGGTAAGATCCCTTTTGTCAATGGTCCGAGATTTGAAAGAAAAAAAACTGGGTGGTATTTTCTCAGGATCCATTGACTTCCTGTGCACTTGGACTCAAACTTACGAAAATACAATTTTTTTTTTCGGCGTGTTGTCGGCATTGAAATTTGGAGTTTATCGGACAAATCACGAATTGGCCGAAAATTTTCACCAACGGCAGGTGTTTTTCGGATTTATCCGAAGACATGGAACCCTACACATGACACTCATATATTACTTTAATTTTTTTTTTTTGTAATGCTCTATTGCGCCTAGGGGATAATGCGACCAACTACGGCCCACTGTGGATGCGGTGCTCGAGTACCTCGTTGAGACAGAAAGCCTCCAACGGGAACTCTGACTGCAACGTATAGACCTGGCATAACGCTTTATTTTTCTAGTATAAAACAAAATAATTCAAAATGTTTTTTTTTTCTTTGGGGGGGGGGGGGGGGGAGATTTTGAGTTATTTACTTTTAAAGGTTCATCGAGAGAAATTTTGATCAAATCGAAGATGATTATTATTTTTTTTGAATTGCCGAACAAAAAATTGTACAATTCTGACTTTTTCAATTTTTGAAAATTTCCGGGAGCAATGCAAAAAGCACTTGCAATAGTTGAGAGCTCACGTTTTTTTGGTCAAAAGTGAACAAAACATAAAAACAAAAACAAGATAAAATAAAAATAATAAAAAAAAATTTTCCGGGACCAACGTTGCGCCTGAAACGGTTCTTCTTTACTCCAGCGTGCTCGTGTTCCATTCTCGACTCGCGAAGACGGTTTCTTGGACTTCCAAAAACAGAAAGCTACTGGGACGAGTCAAATTACAGGCCTAAACCGCACACGCGCAACCTGCTTTTCTTTTTTCTCACTTCTTTCTTTTTTATACGATCACTTAAAAGATGTCCTTGAGCTCCGTTGCATGCGCATCCCCGCTTGCATGCCGGACACCAAACATCGGTTCAATGGCCCTGTTCAATCAGGATGCCCAGAAAAAATATTTGGAACAGCTATGACGTTCACAGACGCCGAGATCAAAAAGGGCGAGACGAATGTTTTTTTGAAAAACTGCAACAGCGGCAACTAACTAAAGTGAAGGAAAATTGAAGGGCGCCAGAGTGACGCGGACGCTACTGGGGAATGGCAAGCAACGCTCGCCAGACAAACGGCCAGTGTCGACGCACTGATGGGTAAATTGGGGGGGGAGGGTCTCAGCGTTACCAGAGTGAATGCGAAATTGAAACGGGTATGGTGGAATCCCCAATAAATCCAACGACACTGCCCCAGGCACGCACCAAAACAACCCCAGCCGGCTACGTCGTTTCAGCGCCCTCTTTCGAGCAATACTTTAACTGCAAAAGAAGGTGCCGCTTACGGCACCGTATAGTATTGCCGTTGTATGCAGCTTGTGACAAAGGTTGTGACCACTCTGCTATATGATATTCTCTACTTTTATTTTTGACTTTTGTTTTTACAAAGTGCGCATCTTGTAGAACAATTCGTTTCAAAAGCTACATAGCACCACCATTTCGTTTGAATCGTACCCTCGGCACCGTGGATACGGTCCCACTGATACACGCGAGCACGACACCGGCTGCAAAAACACACACACAAAAAATAAAAGAAAGTGAAAAGGCGTCGATCTTGTGTTTGTGCTATCGATGCGCTCCATACGTGTCTCTTCCGGGATGAGGACGATTCGTCAGATGCGCACTCGTCACAGGGCGATTGGTCACAGGACGATTCGTGACATAGGAGCGTTTGTCACAGGATGACCGTAACGCGGACAAGGTCACACCGAGCGGACAGGGGACGATAGTAAAATGTAAATTTCAACAACTGTGCCCACATTCCCTGATGAGGAGTTTCACGACTTCCCACTGTGACATAAACCAATGGTTAGAAAAACTAATCTTACAATACTCAACGTGAAAAAGGTTTTGCATTCATCCGCCTTTCCTTTCATCACATGATGAGTCTTCAGCAGGTTGATCTCAGTTGGGTCCCCCGCGTGCGTACGCCGGCTTGAACGAGCAATAATCCGACTGGCAGCCAAATCAGTTGTTACTTTTGCCTTGCGTACACCTCTTCTGCGACAAATCCAATAAGTACCAGCATTCTTTCTGCTGCATGTGTACGCAGCACCCCTCGTGAAGCAGCATAGCTCCACCTCTCCCTGTTGAGATCACCTCCATCCTTTCGAATGCAGTCAGAGTTCAAAAATAGTCGCTCTTATATGACCTCCGCATTCATCAGTTCGGGACGGCCACCAGAAGCTAAAACGTCTGTTACAAATTCTTCGCCCTTGAAAAGCGCAAGACATGCTAAGATAAGAGGTGATCACCCACCTTGTCAAGCCGAACCAACATTCAATGTTCGGGACCGAACCAGAAGCTAAAACGTTTGTTACAAATTATTCGCCTTTGAGAAGCGAAAGACATACAAGATAGGTGAACCACTTGTCCGCCCGGACCAAATGGAACAACACATTTTTTGGGGGACGAACTATTAATTGTGGGACCGGTTGACCGCGTGACGAGTCATCCTATGACGATTGTTCCTGTGGGACGAATCGTCCTGCGACCAATCGTCCTGTGACGAGTGCGCATGTGACGAATGGACCGTATCCCGTCTCTTCCATCATTAGGAAGAATTCTAAGGCGTCGACACTGCTAATGGTTGCTTGTATGGCTGTTACAATGGCAATTCAACGACTGTCGGCAGAGACGTTCAAAGCATACGTATGTACGAAGCTGCCCGCAGATTCCGCTCTGCAGTGAACCCAGTGTCTAACAGTATATGCTGTATGAGGAGCGGTGCGACCGCCGCTTTAGATACCCCGCTGGCGCCTTTGCGCGTGCATTGTATCGTTATCGGGTACCGTCATTCTCAAGTCTCGGAACGATCAACTATATTCCATCTCACAAGCATCTGCAGTGCAGACCGATGGCACGAGCACGTGGCTTTGGAAAGCGCCTCGGTTACGCGTTTTGACGGGGTTACGCGCCTGCTACTGTCTTTACCGCAGACACTCGTGAGATGGGGCGTATAATAGTCTCAATTCGATCGCAGTGCGTGCTACGACGACTTGGTTCGTCGCCGTGGAAGCGCCTGCGCTTCGGAGCCGCCCGTAGCTGCCCAAGCGCTCTCCGACGCCCGCGCTATGCCGGTTGCACGTGGGTCCTGCGTGGCCATCTGCTCGACAATGCGCAGGGCGACTAACCGGAGGAGGGTTCTCAGCCGTTCGGGGTGGTCGACGGCGACGAGAAGAAAGCACCCAGTGTGTGTGTGCGTGTGTGTGTCTCCCACTTTAGGCGGTTTCAAGCTTTATATTTTCCGCTCCGGGTCGGAGAAGAAAGAAAGAAACAAAAAGTAGCAAAAAGGAGAGTGTCTGCAAGACAACAAGTCGTTTCCGAGCGGCCGTCGCCGCCGCTTGGGCCCCAGGATTTGTGTTCGTTTCCCATTGGAGCTCGGAGGCCCCTGGTAACAGACGCCCAAAAGTCCAAATATGAGCATCGAGGGGACGTTCGGCCTGCGGAGCGACCGGACGGCTCTCTGTGCCGCCGCGACAAGATGCATGCGGCCAAAGAGGGCCGCTGAATCTTCGCTCTCTCCCTCGTGCGTATCGGACCTCTCTCTCTCCCTCTTACGGGGCTTGTTTTCTTTTTCTGTTTGGGGCTGCCCCTTTTTCCCCTTCTTTTCTTTTTTTTATTCGTATGTATGGACAGAGAGATCTCGCAGCTCGGTGGACTAGAGCAGGGCGAGTCGGTGGCGGAGTGGTTTTTACGCGGGACAGAAAGGCGTATTCACAGCGTCTCTGTCTGTCTGTCTGCTGGAATCCGGCGCATGTCGTCCCTCTCCCCTGTCGACTTGTGCGCGCATCGGCACGCGAAGTTGCATCCATAGACAGTGCGGATGTGCGGAATCTTGGTCGTTGATTTTCTATGGTCGCTCTCCTTCTGCTGGTCCGGACTGCAGAGAAAACGATGACTATAAGCAACAGGCGTGCGTGTGCACACACATACATGCACGAAGACACACGGGCCTCACACATAACAGAAGCGCGCATGCGTGGGCGTACCAAACGGGGGGGGGGGGAGGGGGGGCAGGGGGCACGCTGCCCCCAGTTCTCAGAGTGGGGGGGGGGGGGCAAGGCACATGTTTTGCCCCCCCCACCCGCTGAAAAAGCCGCCACTGGGCAGGGCAAACACTGGCCGGCGGCGCCCAAGGGATTCCAAGGGCACCACCCCCGACCCGGGGGGGGGGTCTAGTTTGCTTCCCCCCCCCCTCCACACACACACACATACTCAAAAACAAGTTGGTACGCCACTGGTGGGCGGATTTAGAGTGAGATCAGAATGTCGTGAATCTCCTTACCCCAAATCACATGAGCGAATGACGTTTTAGCGAACAGCGACATTTGAGCGAATCAACGTTTTAGCAAATAACGGAGCGTGTGTTAACCCCCTGCCTCATTGACAGAATCGTGGGGGAAGGCGTGTGGCTAGCTTCATCTCCGGCCCGGAAGACATGTCAAACCCCCCCCGGGGAGTCGGCCCCCCCGTGCCCCCCCCCCCCCCGGATCCGCCACGGTTGCGCTTACAGCCGCTTCGCGGCGACAGTCTGCGGCGGCTCATCACGAAAATGTGAACCCACTTGGCCCACTCGTAAACGCTGCTTCGCGGCGGCCGACTATTCGCTAAAGTGTCATTCGGTCAAACGTAGGCGTTCGCTAAAACGTCATTCGATCAAGTGAGTGCCTCCCTCCTTACCATTGTTACAAAAATGAATGTTAATTGCACAAGCCGTTGACAGGTGGTGCTGGCGGCGCATAAAGGTGTAGTGTAGTCAGTAGATACTAGATGGCGCAAGAGGCGACTCCTTAAAGTTTCTTGATACTTCTTTTTACAAGTGACGACAACCAATACCAATGATAGAGCACATTCCGCTGGAACAAAATGGCGTCGTTCAGTTCAGTCCTCTGCTGTCCACCGCCATTCGCTTCCTAAAACCTGCACCGTCACGCAGTCGGCGCTTCAAAGAATGTAGCCACTTGTCGAAAGCTCTTATCTAGGAACTTTACTCCTCCTCACTCCTCTCTGTTACCATTTGTCCCCAAGGTGACTCATGAGGAAGTCGGGGATCGGTGGCCGAGTGAACGCGTCTCAGCTCGGAGCGTGGAGCGAAAACTTGCGCTGCAAAACCTCCTGGGTTCGATCCCCACCCCCTGCCCGCTTCGATCTGGACGAGTTTCGTACCGGCACGCGTTCGTGTAATCACTACTGCGTGGTGCACGTTAAAGGCCCCAGGTTAGCGGTTGTACTGCACTGGCTAAATTTCTCATCTACAGCTGAGAGACAGGAGGCCCGTTGAGGCGTACCAACTTCAAAGCTGTCTAAACATACAAGCGACATATTTTTTTTAAATGTCAGTTAGCTAGCGAGTTGGCTCTCGGCAGGAAAGTCGAGGCACGACCCGTCAGAGAAACCAACCGAGAGCAGGCATAGCTACGCGAGGCCTCATCGCCTAGGGAGTAGCCGCCGCCACCGTCACTGGACGCCTGGGCAGCATGGTCCCACGAGCCGTTGTCGACTCCGTTTCGTCTCCTTTGGATGTTCCGATCGCGGGTAGCTTTGCCGAGGCACGCCCCGGTTTGCTTGGTTCCCCGATCGGGCCACCCGCTCTGACGACAAATCACGGTCGTAAAACCAGCGTATCATGCGTCCCCAAACTTGTCAAGCCCACCCAAACGGGAATTCGAAGTGTTCCAGCTTTGCCCGACAGATGGCGCCAGCGTGTCAGTGAGATCTCTCGTCGTAGGCAGTCACAAGCGAGCAGAACCAACAGAACGCACTCGGTCACTCTCAAACGCAAATGGCGCCATTTATCGGTTAGCACTGGAACACTTCAAACCTGCGTAGAACTAGACTGCGGGTTTTGCAGTATTTGCCAGATCAAATCTAAGCATTACTTACGAGAAATGACCGCTTACAACAATAGCAAAGTTCATTCGAGATTCAGTGATATTAAGCACATCGGAGCAACATCTCCTCTAGAGTATACAGTAGTCTCGCGATAATTCAAACTCGAGATTTAATACCCCTGGTTAAGTCAAACAAATTTCAAAACTTGGGTTGTCCGGCTACGTTTTCAATGTATTCATAAGCCGCTTAATTTGAACGACGATTTCGTGTAATTCACACTTTTTGTTCTCGCGGTCTTGTTGAGCGCACTTCTTTCCGAGCACCGGTGCACTGCGGAGAAGCAGCACCTGTGGAGCTTGCTTGTCACAGGTGTTGCTTTCCTGCGGTGCACTGGTGCTGAGTAAGAAGCGCACTCAACAGGGCTAAAGCAGAGCAGAGCCGCTACATATAGAGCTTCGGCATATGAAAGGACCGCTTACAACAATAGCAAAATTAACTAGAGACCACAAAAAAAAAAAAAACAGAATGACGCGTTAAAAAATAATATCCACTAGGGTCGGAAGTGTTCCAGAACCATCCAACAGATGGCGCGCCTGTGTTTTAACCTGTTACACGGAAACGAAACGCACATGTGAAAATCAGGCTGAAGCCGCTGACACACTGCTATGCATCATACAAAAGACAGTCTGCAAACTGTCTGAGACGTGTTTAATCACAGGGGCGGATGCAAGTGTTTCCAGGGAGGGGGAGATTGGTGAAAGTCCGGATGTCTTTACCCCCGCCCCTCGAAATCCGCACACTGGATGGTCGTGCTTGATGCGTGTTTGCAGGTAATTCTGTGATCATGTCTGTAGCGAACGCCGTGTCTCTGATGTACGACCAGTGTAGAAGACAGTTTACGCACCAGACCCGGAAACAAGGCTCGGGCGACGGGTTTCGACAGTTGCTGCAACAGCGCCAAAGCGGGACCGTCGTTACGCCAACAGCGGCAACGGTTGGAACCAGGAAAGGCGGCTCGCGAGTGCGCAGATTACGAGTGATTAATCCTCCACCCATAAAGTAGAAGAAACAAATGGCGGCAACCTTGATTTCCGAAGTCTTTTATCTCTAAATAATTCACAAAATGCAGTATTTAATATAAGGAGCGATCGTTTAAATTTGTCAAGGAAGACATCATCACGTATTGCTAAAGTGAAAAAAAAAATTTTTTTTTCTATTCAGCGGGGAAACAGAATTGTTGTTTAGGTCAACTCGTTGTTTACAAACAAGACCGCGATTGCCCAGAGACTAGGTGTAGGCACTGGGCGCGAGGTGAAGCATCTGCGCATGCGCTGTGACGACAGCAGCGCCACCGCAACGGCGAGACGCCAGAGCTGCCTGTTGGTGTATAGGTCAGGTGACGTCAGTTTCTCCGCTAAATTCAGCGAGGAACAAAATCGGTTTTAGGCCATGTGACGTCGAGTCACAACTCAGACGGGACCGTCATACAAGCAAGAGACATTACCGAGACAATGTCCGCAGACGGTGCGAGAGCGGTCACACGCGGGTGCAGCGCTGAGGTCAGGCACTCCGGGAGGCGTTGGACGAAGGGATGGCCGATACGCAAGACCTCGTCCAGCGACCTCAGTCCGAGAGGTAATGAATCCGGACGGCTTATCGCTCCGAATAAGAGCGAGAATGTTGCTCCCACCAACGTTCCTCCAGGGTCCGCGGTATGTACCAACCTTCATCGAGATAGCATACCATATCTTGGTGTCCAAGAAAAAACAAAAAAAACAACTAACATTTAATCAAAAATTGTGATTTTGTGTATGAAAAGGCCCCGAACCGCAATCTTTCCCTGGCGGCTTGAGAGCTATCATACGTTTTCATCAGTGATACCTCCTTCGCACGTTGTTTTTCTTTCCTTGCGGAGCTCGACCCGGATATTAAGAATGCCGCAACCGCGTATATATCACCGTCCCTTTGATCAGTCTCGGGAGCAGCATTCTACAGTCCAGCACAGAATGGGGAGTTTTCGTGGACAGTTTTTTCCTCCTCGCTCTCACCAACGAACACGCCACTTACTGCGCATGCTCGCCACCAGCCTTGTCCGCAGAGTTTCAGATCTTCTAGCGGGTTTCGGAGAACGTTGCGGGTCCGCGGAAACGATCTACGAAGGCTTCCTAATGTATCCACTCGATGCATCCCCCAACATTGACGAATTCAGCAATTTGACATATCGACCAGGAGGCGGGTGTAACCGCCGCGGATACACCCTTTTCCTCCCAGGGTGTATTCGGCTACCTAAAGCCGGGGTCACACTGCTTGTACGTAATACAAAAGATGTACAGATTCGAACGGGGGTTACCGCGGCATTCGAACCACGGATATTATGACTCGCGTTTGCAGGGTGTAGTTGTAACGATGGTTCATCACTGATCAGCATCGTTGTTATGTAGTGGAATTGTGGATTGACATATGCGTGCGGCGGAACCATTTTAGTTGGGCGGCGGATTGCGCCACCTAGCCAGTGACTTCAACGTAGTAGAGTAAGTTCCCGCCAGCCTAAAAAAAATGCTTTTGCGATATGAGAGAGAGAGAGAGAGAGAGAAAAAAGAATAACCTGCGGCGCAATAAAGATATTTGTACCTAATAAAAAATGAATTAATTTGATTTGATTTAGATATATCTGAGGCGGTCGAAGGAAAGGGGAGAGCCGCACACTGCTCCTCCGTCAGCCTTTACAGAGAAAACGCGAAAAGGTAAACACCCTGATTGGTGTTCACCTCAGAAGTGGAACGCATTGTTATTTTTTTCTCTCCACCTTGACAAGAAACAGTTCTCCGATTTAAGTAAGAAAAATAATGACTTCATCAAGTCATTATTTGGCGGAGATTTTAAATCTGAATAAATATTAGAATATTGTTCTCAAGTCTGCTTTTTTTTTTTCCTGAGAAAGGGGGTTTGAATGAAGTTAGGTAGGAAACTTTACGTGATATAAACGATTATATAAATAATAAATTAAATCGTGATTCAAATTAATTTAAAAAAAAAGAAGCACATTGCTTTTCTTTTTTTTTTTTTCATCCTGCATACAGCTTTTAGGCAAAACACACCACATTCGGTTTTCCCATACACAGAAACGCATGAAGCACGCGTGACACCAGATTCACGACCAGTGGCGTCACAAGGGGGGGGGGGGGGGGAGGCGGACCGCCCCGGGTGCAGCGCTCAGGGGGTGTCGCGGCGGGCCACGAGAGCGGAAAGGGGGGGGGGGGTCGCGGCGGGCTACCACCCCGGGTGCCGCTGACCCTCGTGACGCCACTGTTCAGGACACTTCTGTCTGCTCCTCGGCGACCCCGACACTACTTGAAAAGCCATAATTTAAGAAAAGACATACAAAACATGATTTCACTAAAACTGTATTTCACAAAAAAAAAAAAAAAGAATGGCACAGTTAAAATTATTTGACAGAGTCGTTACAACAACTTCCGCTAGAGTGGTTCCAAGCGGGTATGCTGTCGCTTTCGCACACAACACCCTTGCCGGACCCTTTTTACACCCTTAGGCCCCCTGAAAACCATAGCTCGTGTGTTACGCAAAATAGGTCCAATGAAGGGGTGTAGCTATGTATGTAAGTCGTTGGAACATCCTTGTTACGAGGAAACGAATTTCATCATCGACTATTTTGCGACCGAATGCAACACTGGGAACCAAATGCTCAGTCTGCGAGACACTTTGCTGACACATTACGCAAGGTGCAAGGGTATTCCGCAAATCCAGATGGCTCCAGTAGTTCCCAGTGCTGTGCAGTAACGTCATCGGCGACTTTCAATCAGTCAGTGCAATTGCACAAAGGCCCCACAATGAAATGCAGTAAATTCGCAGAGTACCAGATGCAATGCAAAGAAAAAAACAATGGCGGCAATCTCATTTAGCCTCGAACCCGGGCACCTAAAGGGCCACAGCGACGTCGTTTTCGTAGAAGCCGGGCTTCCACGAAGCCTGCATACGCTACGCCAAGCACGTCATCTTTTGAGTGACGGCACTTAACGAGCCACAACCGGCCCATTTTAGGGTCAAAATGAATAATAATAATAATAAAAAAATAATAAACCGCTTGTTTCGGTTTCTTCCTTGTCGCTTGCAGCATCGAGAGTGAGAGAGAGAGAGACCATGGGGCTTGCAAGCTTCTCAGGCAACGTGAGCTTTTAACGGGCACGGCCGCTCCGCGTGTGAAATAACCTCCTCCCTTCTAGCAAATCCGACATCTAGAAATGCGTGGGTCTACTCGGCGTTTATAAAGGGCCCGGCATCAGGTGCTACTACGACAAAACCGCGACAGCAACGCTCGGGGACAGCGAGCTTCCCCGGTTTCCGCGTCGCGTCGCGACCGTCGCGTCTCGTTTTCATACCGAAGTTTTTTTGTTCGTTTAGTTTATTTCCGTGACTGACTACCAGCCCCCATCTCCCTTTCCCCCGTTCCTTTATCACCGCTGCGTCGTCGCGGACTGCTCACTTCTTTTAAACATAAT
The DNA here is from genome assembly GCA_037355805.1 of Ixodes ricinus. Classification (NCBI taxonomy): domain Eukaryota; kingdom Metazoa; phylum Arthropoda; class Arachnida; order Ixodida; family Ixodidae; genus Ixodes; species Ixodes ricinus. Next base: position 47,062 of record JAZHYW010018771.1, on the reverse strand, counting down.
ACTCCAGCCGTACGCACCGAGAAGATTCTGAGTACGAGAGTGCATTTCACCGCGTCGTCTGCTACCCAAGTGCGTCGTCTGCAAAACAGAGCATCGTCTGCTAGTCAGGGACTGCCGGCCGCCAAGCCACCGTAGTCTTCTGCCCCGAACCTCGACTCTACCTTCAGATCGAACTCTTTCGCCAGCGCGTTATTTATTATTGTCCTTATTTATTAACTTACATACGCAAGAATTCCGCTTGTAGATACGAGACCGAACACGCATTCCGCAAGCCCCTACGACGACAAAATGCCACAAACAAGAATGCACCGCCACGACCACTCTTCCTCTTCATCGTCATCCTGCCATGGAACCTTAGCAGAGTGCGTCTTCTGCTGCGTCCTTTTGACTGCCTTCTCAACAGCGGCTATGGTGAACTCTCCGCCCGCCGGGAACGTGCTCAGCAGCCGTGCCGGTCAGCAATCATCCCTGTCAGCATGCCAGGACTGCGCTCTTCGGAAACTAATCGAAGACCCCAACAGCGAAGAGTACCGCCACGCCAGGATCGAGTTCATCAAGCAACAGATCCTCAAGAAGCTCCGGCTCAAAGAGCCACCCAACGTTCGAATCCCGAGATCCGTGCTGCCTTCGGTGCTCGCCGATCGGGAGGTTCTGCTGTCCAAGGGTGTTGATGATGATGATGCATTCGCGACGAACTCTCGGACCCGGGACGATTTCTATGGAACTATGCAGACTGCCGTGATCTTTCCACAGAACGGTGAGGATTTCGAAACTTCTTTTCCGTCGTTGATTGCTCGAAAGAAGATGCCTCCTTAGTGTATAATATTGTTTTTTTTTTTGTTTTGTTAAAGGGGGCTAAAGGGGGGGGGGGCGATAGCAGACGCGTAGTATTACTTCTGCGAACAGGCGAGTGGCTTGTAATCGCATCATGTAACTTCTCTTTAAAAAAAAAAAAAATATATACTGTATATACAATTCTCTCCTCGTCAAAACCGCACAATACAGACAATGTAATTTTACTGTACATTAAATACAAGGTGTTTTTTTTTCTTTTTTTCGTATGTATATATAAATATATATTTTTTTTTCTATGTACAATGTAACGAAAGATGTTTGGATTTTAACACAAAATCTCCGGACAATAAAAAAAAAAGAAAGCTAAACATACGAAAAAACAAAAACACCTTGTAGTAAATGTAGAGTAAAATTACATTGTCTGTATGGTGCGGTTTTTGACGAGCAGAGAACTGTTGACGATTCGTTAAGGTTCGAAGCGGAAGGTTCGAGGAATAGTCCACGCGCAGTATAAGCTGCAACCAAGACCCATGCTTCGCCTATATTTTACGCTGTGGCCGCAAAGTATCACACCGCTCACATGCTACACGCTTTGCACATAATGTATCGCAAAGCCACGGCTGCGAGCCTCCTGTCAAGATTTTTCTACGCCCGGAAAATTACGATAAATATCTATCCAGTTGAGCTCAACCCTTCCATATACATGACGTCAAAGACAAGGTGTTCGTGTGCAGCGCACGCGGCGGTCGTGTACTCGCACAAACCGTCGTTATCAAATAGTTTGATTATAATCTCTGGCAGAAGGCGGAGCGGAATTCTCCCAGATAAAACATCTGACCATGAATTGTTGATTGTAGTTCGGTGGACCGCGTGACAACAACGCTGTCTTCCGCCATCTTTTAGTGAGCCTCACGTCAACCACGGTGCCGAGAACTTGCGTAACGGAGGTGATAACGGGGCGATGATTGCGATGATCGCTTCCTTCGGGGATGAGGGACAACCATATACATTTAATTGCCACAAGCTAATGCGGACATCGCGAGATCGTCCGAGGCTCAACCTTAATTGCTCCAGCGCATCACGATTTTGCTATCAGCATGACCATGCAAGAGTTAGAGACACGGCGTCGCATTAATCAGTTTTGCGCAAACGGATTAACTTCCCCCAACTTTTTGCATGCATAAACTAGACTCTCTCTTCTCGTCGCAGACGCTTTATCATACGCGAATCGGATTTACGATTCACGAAATCAATTTCTGTCTTGGCAAAAAAAAAAAAAAAGAAAAGGAAACCGAAGCGACATGGAGCAAGTGCCGGTACTTGATCCACGTCAATTCGGTTTGTGCCAGCCCGGCTTAGCGACAGCATATTTCAACCGTTTATTTGAGCCAATCTGTCCTGTGCACACATTTTTGGATTAGTAAAATGCTTTCGCATCGAAGCAACTATAATTTAGAACGCGCTAAAAACATAGTATTAAATGTGGCCTAGTGCGACGCTACTGATACAATCAATCAATACCCGGCTGCATCTAATCGGTGGTAATATCGGAGTAAAAGTGAACTCCACGTTGTTTGCCAGTGGGTATGCATATCACGTAAGCAAAGATGGCGACCATTCGCGAGAAAACACTATGTGCCGACATCTCAGTGGTTGCAAGTTGCAACAGTTATTTAATGCGCAAATAATTCCGCATTTATTAACTCATTACCCGACAAATCATTACGTCCCGCTGAGCTTTGGGCACACAACTCGGGTTATTATCAATTCATGCTCCAAGTGCGACCGATAAAGACAATTTAAAAGACTAGGCCGCTTTGTCAAAGAAGACTACGTGTTTAAGAGAAAGACGACAGAAGTTCTCAGAGATTCGGCTACTGATATTATCTGCTACAGAAGATCTGACGACAGCCAACACGCGTGACGAGGCACATTTCGCGAGAACAAGATGGCGGCTTTCAGTTTATCCTGCTGCAGTGTTCCGCCAAAAACCGTAGCGTTCACCCAACGCAGTCGCGTAGATCACGTGACAACATTGCCACAGCCACAAGCAGCCTCCACGTGCCAGACGCCGGCATAATCTTGAGACGGTAAAATGAAATATCCGAAGGAAGTCTAGTTTCCTTACAAGATTCTTCTTTCTTTCTCTCTCCAAAAGAAGAGAGGAAGAGAGAGAAGTGATTTATCGGCCAAGTTAAAAGTTGTAAACTGCAAAATATCATGTTACGTTTTTTGTTTTGTTTTGTTTTTTTTTGAGGAGGGGGGGTTGCAAGGTTATCACGCATTCCGGTGGAAGTAGCAAAGCCCTTTTCCGGTGCCGGTCAGATTGGCGTAGGGTTCGGCCTCTCTTTCAAGGCCGAGGACAGCGCACCCAATTAAAGATTCCATAATGCGTTTTTTACACAAAGAAGAGGTTTTGACCCGCGGTAGAAATATAGGCTCTCTGAAGTCACCAGGCTCGATCTAAAATGGACCGTAAAAGTCGACGCCTGCAAGAAGTAATCTAAAATTTTCGTCAATGGTGTATTTCAAAGGGCCGTTTTGCAGCGAAGCTGTTTACGGCTAGGTTTCCGTGAATTTTTCGTGTGCGTGACCAAAGACTACGCTCGCACCGCCGCACGCGCGCGCTTCCACGTGTAAAAGATTCGATGTAAATAACCAAAATAAAGCGTCGACGAACGCGCGTGCAAGATTAGATTTGTTCTAGGCTTCTGCTTTAAAACAGTTACTGTTGCAGACGCCGGCCCGTGCGGCGCAACACCCTTCCCTGCATTCTTCTTGATGCGTGGATAATGTAGCAATAGGTCTATTCAGTAGATTAGTTATCAATAGGCACAATTTTCAAGATCAGTAGACTCAGGTAGATAATAAAAAATTCTCAAAGATTTGCCGCTGTGCGACCCGCGTCGGCCATGTCTACGCTCGCACCGCCCTCTCTTTGTCTTCGTTCCAAGTGCTTGCGTGCCTAGTTTCCTTTCCTTCCGCTCTCCCGGGGTGGCAGCCCCGTCGCGCGTGTCTAGTTTCCTCCGGCTCCTCGGGGCGGGTCTGTGTCGTGTCCACAGAGTGAAATGGCTCACAATTTTCTTTTTTCTTGTAAAATTACAAAGCGCAGCTCCCTTTCTGTAAAAAGAAAAAAAAAAAAAACAAGGCTAAACAACTTGCCAGGGTCAACGGCGGTGCGCGTGTGGCGCACGTGGTGATAGACGGCGCTACCTCCTTATCGAGACTGCTCGCGACGACCATGATTTACTATAATGAAGATGATATTTTAATAGCGTACCTTTAACTTAATAAAATAAATGCAAACAGTAAACAAAAAACAACGTGGCGGCATAACGATGGCGTTTTTTGCTGCCGACAGATTTCGTCTGTGTCGCTGCTTTCTTTCGCTAAACGGCTACACTTTCCGACGCTGCTCTCGACGCCATCTATCAATACGTGCGCCAAACGTGCCCCGCCGCTCGACTCAGTCGTCTGCGTCACCGCCCGCCGATGACCTCGGAAAGTTTTTACAGCGGAGCTGTTAAGGGCTAGTTTCCCCAGTATCGTGTCCCCCACAAAGAAATGTCGACACAAAACTCTGGTTGCCGCCGTTGCTCATAGATGCGGTAGCTGTCCAGAGTGCTTGCTAGGGAGGCTTAAGCTGAGGGTGGGTGCAACTCAAAACCTGGAGAGCGTTTGCAATTTAATGGCGGCGCCTGAGGGAGAGGATATGGGAAAGCGATATGCGCCAATGTTTCCTCCACGAGAGCAGACGCCCGCTCTGTTGCAACTCTGTTGCTCCATGCGCCTTTCCCTTCTCGCCTCCCATTGCAAGCAACGAACGCCTTGGCGCAGCTTCTCCGCTTCCTCCTCGCTCCGAGAATTGCAAACGTCGAGAGGAGAAAGCAGGGTTGCCAGACAAGCAGCAACGTCCAAGATGGCGGAATTTACCATTTTTCGCGTTAAAAAAAATACTTAACCTATCGGAACAAAACTGGTGGCTATGGAAAAGTAATCATTTATACCTTGCGTAAATTATTCAAGCACCTTAATGGGCTCTATGACCTGAGTTAGGAAATAAAACGACCCTTTGCTCCATAGACTCACAGCAAAATTTAGCAATTAAATGGCGTCCATGTCCCGTGATCCCCGATCTAGCAGTTGCACCCACCCTCACTTGAGCCTCCCTAGTGCTTGCCTAGTGTTTGCCGGTTGACCGCTTGCCGCCGTCGCTCATTGATGGTGCAACCTTTCGAGCCGTTCCACTCTGGCTTGCCGACTTGCGGCCGGCCATTACTTCATTCCCACTCTAGTACAGCTTCGCTGGTCTTCCTTCTTCACCAAAGTGGAAAGGCTAAAAGATTTGGTCCTTTTTACAGAAAGGGAGCTACGCTCTGTAATTTTACAAGAAAAAACGAACCTGTGAAATACACCTTTGGCAAAAAGTTTAGATTGCTACGTGCAGGTGACGATTTTTACTGTCCATTTTAGAGCGAGCCTGGTGACTTGAGACACCTTACAGTTGCATCTCACTCACATTTAAAAAACATAAAAAAACTTTTTTTTTTACACACGCATGCAAAAGTTTTCAGGAATGATTCCCTTTTTGTTCACTCAGAATTTCCCACGCCACGAAAGACTGTCCTTGCGGTTTTAGCAAACCTCTGCAACGAAGCAAATAAGTCAGAAACGCGCTCCAGGCACCGTAGTTGAAAGCAGACGACAATACGACAGGTGCAATGTGGTCAGACGAAATGTCATTTTACCATTATGGGCATGCATTAAAAGATTCCAAGAAGGGGATTATACTTGCAAACCCACGAATTTTGTCGGGTGCGCAAATGAACTACACGGTTTTGGTAGTCTCTGCCTTGGCTGCTATCAAAGCCGGTGTTGAAAGCCTAGCGCGGTGATTTGTCATTCTGCATGCGTCTAAAGAGAGTGTCGGTTTCCACACTGCTGAGGATAAGAAATCTCCGTCGCATAAACACATTAATTACCCTCGAAAGACGAGTACGTCGCAAAATAAAGAGTTAAGCAGTTTCTTCTTTAATTTTTCTAAAAGGGTACTTCACAGTGTTTTTTCTAGCAACCCCAACTACTTTCTTACCCGGCATGCTATTTAGTATATATAAATTCAGAATAGCATTTGAGAAAACGACATATGAAGGTGATGCCCAAACCAACATTTAAGTTTCTCCGCGCTTCCTAGTGACGTGACGTAACATAGAAAACTAGCAGGTCGAGCAAGAAGCGTAAAAACCAAAGTAGGCTGTGCATCTTTGTGTATGTGTGTGTGTGCGCGCATATGACCTATTTTTAGGGTCTTTAGTTCACCCGTGCGTAGGCAAATCAGCGACTACGAAAAAAAACTGCCGGAGCTCCAGATATGGGCTTGTGTTCTAGTAGTAGTAGTGGTGTGTGTGTGTGTGTGTTCGATGTTCGAGCCATAAAATTCACCCTCCAAATTCTCTTCCCTGCAGACACTCACCAGTGCATGTCCAAGGGCCCGCACCCAGGGAACTGCTTCTCCTTCCGGCTAACAACCGAGATCAGCAGCCGCAGCGTGACGCATGCTGAGCTGTGGGCCTTCAAGTCCTTTGACCCCACCCTGACCAACCACACCTTCGTGGTGTCCGAACTGTCCATGGACCCTCACCAGAACCACCAGCACCTCCGCAAGCGCATCATCGCCTTTGAGACGGCACCCCACAAGTCTGGTTGGTTCCGCTTCAACCTCACCCAGCTGGTGACCCAGTGGGCCATCCGCCGCAACCGACCCAGAGGACTCGAAATCAGCTGTAAGACGTGTCCCTCCGGACAAGACGGCGGCTCCTCGCTCCTCGGCACGCAGGGGGACAAGCAGCCGTTCCTGGTGGTCCGGACGGATCCGCGGGCGGCACCCAGTCGGACCAGACGCAGCGCCGACTGCAACGCTTCCGTCTCCCGCTGTTGCCGGGAGTCCTTCTACGTCTCGCTCCGGGAGATTGGATGGGATGGCTGGATCATCCAGCCCGCGGGCTACTCGGCAAATTTCTGCAAGGGCTCGTGCGTCCACGACATCAGTGTCAATAAGTACCACCACACGACAGTGCTCCAGAGGTACCTGCAGAGCAGGCTCGTCAGCAACGAAACGCTGAACCTCAGCCTGTGCTGCACGCCGTCTCGGCTCTCCTCCATTTCGCTAATCTTTGTAGACCAGGACCAAGTGCTAAAGCAGAAGAGTCTGCCGAACATGGTCGTCGAGGCGTGCGAGTGCGCGTGAGGACATTCCCGCCTGGGTCTTGCCCCAATGCCCCAACGTCTGCTTGCTCGGGCAACCACTTCAGAGTACGCTTTGTTCCGCGACGCCTTGCACCTTGGCGGGGGTGGCGTTTCTGCAAAAACTTGCGCGTCGCCGAGGCGACGGTTGGGAAAACTGTCTCGATGGCCTGGCAGACGGCGAATCAAGAGGTTGTTGAAGCGGACGAAGCGAAGTTGCGCGAAGCTCGACGCTGCCGCCGACCACCAGCAAGATCTCGCGCAGCGCCAAGATGGAATCTCCGGCTTCCGATGAACCTTCCGAGCCAGAGTGTGCCACGGCGTCTTTCTTCCGAGTGCTTGGTGTGTGAAAACGATGAATCTCTTATTTATGTCAAGTACAACTTAGAGCCTATTTATGTACAATGAGCGACTCTTTCTATCCCTCGCAAGTCAGAACTCTACGTCCTCTTATTCCGGAGGAAAGGTTTGCTGCTCCGAGGGACCATAAGTCTTCCTTATTTCTTCTTCGAAATAAAATTGAGACAAATATTTCCAGTCCCCAGTCTGACAAATGAAATGTTTTCGCTTGAGACACTACCTATATCCTATTTCACAGAGGAGGTAACCCTCATTGTAAAGCATTCGGGGTATTAAAAGTAATATTCGTGGAAAAATTTTGCTTTGGGTACTTTAGTGGTACTTCTGCAACAGCAGGGTCCTGGTGAGACAAAAAAAGGGGAGTAGAGCTGCACTCTTCTCTACTGTCTTGAACCATGACTATCTCGAAGTTAATGCATAGACATTATATCACATTAGGAAAGAGGCATTATAATGCCCCACGAGTAACTGCATGTTACTATAGCTCTGGATACGAAAACGGCCCTAGGAGAGAGACAGAACCGACTTCACAAGGTTTCGCAATCAAATTTATGGTTGTCAGAGCAAAGAAACGGAAAGAAATTTGTCAATACTGCAGTGGTGCGAGCGACATTCGTTAGGACAAAACAGATAATCGTTGCGTTAAAAGAACACACAAACATAGAGCTAGATTCCTGAATGAGTTCCAACCCCCCCCCCCCTCCCCCAAAAAAGAATGCTAAATTTTGCAGCAACTTTCACAGGCATCCACCCATACCGAGCATAACGATCCCAATCTCACGCAAGCACGGCATAAAACTGGCACAGACCAGGCAAAAAGGTTGCCTCTAATAACTTACTACATCAATAAAAACCCTAACAACTAGACTCGACTCTCGGTACAAGACGGGTTTAACTGCCTTTTGCACTCATTTCGTGTATACATATATATAGCATTAGATGTTGTCGGCACATAAATCCAACCACAGGCCGCCCTTCCAGAAACACTCGGAAAGCGCCTGCTAGTGCTCAAACGTTGCTTCAAAGAAAGAAAAAAAAAGAATGTGTCAATACACGACTGTCCAAAAGCAGCCCCCCCAAAACATTGTCCATGAATTCAAGGCTAATAAGGGAATCTCCAAAACTGTACACCGTACACACTCTTGCATATGTACAGACACGTACACGGCACATTTGTACGTGTGCGTAGATGTTCTGCAACCTTCGACATACAGGGGCACAAGGGATCGGGGGCATTGGGAGAAGAGTCAACGGCCTGGATGTTGCAACCGAAAGCCGACCAAGTTGGCGACTCGCAGCGGAACGTCCGCAGTATTTACATTTGGCCAAACATGCACGAATGACGTGGGTACAGAAGGCCGAGCTTGAGGAACGTTCGCAAGTATGCGTCCTAGCTCGATTTTGGGGGCGGCCCAATCTTCCGAGTTTTTCCGAAAATAACGCCAGGCTTTCTTCGTCACGACTTGTGCGAATCGACGACACATCGACTCGATCCTATCGAGGTACGCCGATTTCCAACCAAATCCGTATTCCCACGACCCAAGAATAAAAGGCGGGCGGGATTAGGGAAGTCAGAGGCCGTTTTGACGTTCGGATCGAAGCCAGGGATCCGATCGAGTCCGTCCTATGGGGCGAGCGTCCGACCACGACGGAAGCGACAATTTTCGAGACGTATCGTCCGGTGACTCGAGTCAAGGTGTAAGCTGCACGAAGGATAAAAAATGAACAATATTTTTAGAGAAAAAAAGAAAGCAATTGTTTCTTCATTGCTCTTCCGAAAATAAATAACCTCGCATCTTCGGCACATGCAACGGGCGAGCGGGGCTCACCGGCGCCGAAACTACAGATAACGACGAAGCGACGAACACTGGGCCGAATTACGAGGATGGAAGGAGGGAAGGGAGTGGTTTGTCGGTCAGTTTAATTCCCGGCAGAACGAAACGGTCGGATAGTACGATCACCAAAGTCCCGCGGCACCCGCCTTCTCCGCGTCGACGCAATTCCCGCAGCTCCTCCGAAACGAAAACCGGGAACCGCGAAGCTACACTGCCCGAAACGAGCCTCCGATTGGTGCGCTGAGCGTCCCATTCGCCCCGTGCGTTGAAAGTCGTCCCCATGTGGTAACGAACGACGCCACGAAAGCCGGAGTGTCGCGCCGTCGCAATCCAGGCGGTCGGATGCGGAAGTTCCGGAAACAATCCTGAGAGGACGCGAGTGCAGCCGTTGTCGCGGCATCCGGACTCCGTCTGCCGAAGCTTCTGTGGACTGCCAAGCTAGAGAGCTACCCGTGGCAAACTGGGCGTCTGCCACGCCCACCACCGTCGCCACGACACTGCCACGATAGCGACTGGCAGCGGTGCGACACTTTTAAGACGTCGTCGGGCGGAAATTGAGGGACCGCTTTTGGGACGCGGCAGATGACGCGTCAATCGGAGACACGTTCCGGGCAGCGCAGCGAAACGGAGGGAAGGCCGGCACCGCGCTCGCGACGAACGCTGTGTCTACCCCTTGTTGTCCTCGCCGCTGCTCTCGCACTCGGCGGGCACTCCCGGGGACGCCGAGTCCTCGCTCCGGCTGCTGTCTGGGAGGTTTCCCTGCTCCGGGTGCATGAGTAGCCTCGCCTTCTTGGAGCACGGTCCGTCGCTGTCGTCTTCCAGGCTCGTTCCGTCCGCATACGACGAGCTGTCGGCGGAGAGCTGCGTGCCGTGGCTACTCCCCGAGGCCGGGGTGGACGACGGGTTGTTCTCCTCGGCCGACTTGAGGGTGGCCACGCGGCAGTCCAGCGCGCTGAACAGCTGCTCGGCGTCTTTGCCGTTGGCCTGCGATGTACGCAAACGGCGACACTTGTCGGCTGTTTCGTCACGGTCCTTAGACGAACAAGTTCTGCCCCAGTAAATTTTGTTGCCACAAACAACACTATCTCTTCCAAAAAAAAAAAAAAAAGAAGAAGGTATTGCTAATATTTTGAGGCAGACTGCACACAGCATTTCAATTATTCCGAAATAATACGACCCTTAGGTCTGAAGCAAAGATAGTGCGACCAATTGTACATCTTTTCGACGGGTCCCAGGGGTCTTCATGAAAGAACACACATATCCTGCAACTTTCTCCGCGGTAGCTTCTCGAAACCCACGTCCATCCGTTAGACTCTCCGAGCGCCACAATAACTTTACTCCATAAATTTAATATAATATTTCTAGAGATCCTATGAATTCCGGCTGCCTCCGAACGGCTAGGCATAGACGCAAACATCAGTGGTCACAGTCGGTAATACCCATTAGTGCATGTGGCTGGCGACACTCTAATGTACTCAGAAAAGCAGCAAAACATCACCTGTGAGGATCTGTATCTAGCTCTTTCTTGGCTTACTTTGCAAGAAAACACCGGCATTGCACATCATATAAAAATAAATGAAGTCGACTAGCACCCCAACAACTTCGACTCGTCGAGGCAAAAGGAACACGCTTAACCTTTCGTCTGCACTCTCTTTCACAACTTTTCTGTCGCCCTCTCTCTTTCTCTCTCGTTCTTTCTCTCAAGACCACTGACGTCAGCGCTCAGGATTTGCCGCGTTCTGCTCCCATCTCTACCCTCCGTTTGACTCCTAACGTCTGCAGTCAAGGTCAAATTGACCATAAGGCCAATTTGACCTTATGGAAAACCCTCCCATGGCATCACGAAAAGATTACCAGACCAGGTAATCTAAGGACCATACTTTCGCGTTCGTTGTTTGGGCCGAATGCGCGGGGTTGCGTACGGGGTTGGGTAAGACAATTACCTGGATGAGGTAGACTCGGATCCCGTCCGGATCGATGGCCGACGTCCGCACCGTCTTGGAGCTGGGGTGCTCCACCACCATCCCCGACCACACCTTGGTGTTCAGGATCACCCGCAAGCTGCCCTGGGTTCGCATAACTGCACCGAAGACCAGACAAACTGTGTCACCACCTCCGAGTCGGATATGAAGGGTGTGTGTCGAACATTGAATGGACTCAATCTGTCTTCCTACTCTGTGTGTGGTTATGCGACAGCATCGGTACCACAGCAATTCATTTGTTGAGTAAATTAGCAACAGAAAAGTTTGACATCACACATAGAATTTGCCTAACGCTAAAGTTCATCTGCATAAATGCAGTTACTGCAATAAGGGCCCATTAACACCGTTGCGTTTGACTACGTTACGTCAAAATACTACCGCAGGTCACCCGGACATTCATTCTTCGTAAATAATGTGCTAAGCTAGTCCTTCAATTGATGGCCACGCTTCACTCAAAGCACGGGTGTTTCGGTACTTTGCGGTCATATCTGGACTTAAATCTATATGCAAGAAACTTCGGATATACCTGGTGTCCCAAATAGCGGCCAGGCTCTTTAAATCGACCGCAGAATTCGGTTCTTAACCTATCCCGCTACTGATTTTGTGCAGCGTTACCCAAAGATGGTGCATTTTTTCTGTAAAATTTGCAAATCAGCAAACTTACCTGAGGAAAAGCAAAGAAAGAAAAGCTAACTCCTATGGAAACGCAGTGAAGCCACCGGTATTCAAAGAATAAGGCACTGTTTCGCCTGAAAACAAGAGATGGCGCAAGTGGTCACGACGCCAACTGCCGCCAACAAACGAGCATACGGCGCCGAGAGCCGGCGCTCATTAGCAGACAATCTTGCTCGACTCAGCTAAGAAATAGGTTAAGAGACCAAAAACGCCGTTGATTGAAAGAGCCTGAGCTGCTCTTGGGTCACCAGTAGTTAAACGCTACTGCAACAACGAACCTCAAAAGTGTTTGCCCACCCTAATTACCCCAATATTTTGCGCACAATTTACGAACAAAGCGTGCATGTTCACTTTCCGCCTGAGCAGACCGCTAGACAATTGTCATGCTCTACAAAAAACACCTCAGCCAAAGTCGAAACCGCAAAACGCCGCACGCGTCGAACCCAGGGCACATGAACACCACGTTCAGTCTCGGAGTACGCGCGAAAATGGTGTCTCCGCATCGTCGTCTTCAAGAACGCGGCAATCGGCTAGACGCACAGGGCCAGTTTGTAAATCATTAGAGCGGTTACGGTGAAGCCAAGGAGGAGGAAAAATTAATGTGGGGTGCCGAAGGCAAAGTGCGACTCACCCAGCCTCGACTGCAGCACGCCGTCCACTTCCTGGTCGTTGAGCCTGAGGTTGCCTCGCCCTCGCTCCTGCCAGGAACCCGTCACCTTGTCGAAGGTGAACAGCTTGCAGTTGATCTGTGTGCCGGGAACAAAGACCTTTATCGCTCGCCCTTATGAACTTCAAGCGACTGGACCAAAATAAAGCCGGTGGAGTCGCACCCAATTTCTGCCAGTTTGCGCGAGGCTTATCTCCAAAGATCTGTTGTGACGGGAGACCGCCCCTACCTGCAGACGGGACATCCAGGCACTGGCGAGGAGATCGAACGATGTGGAGCGCAAGTTCGTCTGCTTCTTTGCAGGGTTGTGGTGACGTCGAGGATGCCAAGCTCCCATTGACTCTTATTGAAGGATAGTGGGTAGACCTCAAGGCAGCTTGCTTTGAGGTCTACCCACTACAGTGTAGACTGCATATAACGTATGTCGCGGGAGTCGCGAAAATCCGCACTATAAGCGGTACCGCGCTATAACCAAAACATCAATTTTTCAGGCCAAAATACATGCCATGAGACAACTTACCTTTGTAAAACAATTTATTTTATATTAGATGAAAAATAAAGCTTAGTTTGAGGAAAGTCTTTATTTCACCAGACTAGTACACTTCTCTCTCAAGTGTGTCACACATTTTGAAAGAAATGAGTGACTTTTGCCTCGGCGCAGCCTTTTAACGGCGTCGCGGGTTGCGGACGGACGTTGCGAGCGTTCAGGATTGCTAACCCTAATCACTTTTCTCCGGTGATGAAAACGCGTGAAAATTCGCATCCTTTATACGGTACGCGCATGAAATGCTCCAATAAAGGCATGAAATGCGCGCATGAAATGCTCCAAATAAGAAATCCGGGCGATGTTCGAGAACACAAATGCTTAGAAAGCACCACTGTAGTCGAAGTAAACAAACACGACGACACGGGCGTTTCTGCTGTCTTGAGAGTGCCGCCACGACATCGCCGCACGAGTAGATGGATCTTCCCTTCTAGTACGTGCTGGGTTATCATAGCGACACACAACGAAAATTCACAGTCAAGGATAGCGCTTTTACTGCTTCTACGCGGAACGATGAGCTTCCACCACGCCATCTACGTCGACGATCACCACCGACGCCATGTTTGCGGATGGAAGCAGTCGGCCCGCGACCGGCATGCAACGCGCGCGGCAAGTTGTTCTCGACCTGTGATTGGTCTGTCGTTGCGGTTGTTTCCAACGCAGCGGGGGAAAGTGCCCTCCGTCGCTATGGCAACTGAAGCCTCTCTCTTCGCTTCTCCCTGCTTCTTCAAGCAACCTCCTTGCCATCCTTGCCCCGCGAGTGCCGCTTGCGGCTAGCGCCGTTATCTAGTGCCGTACAGGGAAGCGTGCTCGCTTCCTGTCGGCGGCACTATATCCAGTATTTCCCTTGCACTACTATATCCGGTATTTCCTTCGCGCGCCTGCATTTTAAGCGGTATGTAATTACATGGAGTTGTATCGGAGGCAAACCGATGGTTGAAAAAAGCCGCGTTATACCCGGTCCTGCACTATAAGCGGTTACGTTGTAAGTGGTCTATACTGTATTCTTCAATCAGAGCCAATCAGAGCTCAGTGTTCTGGCGTCACCACAACCCGTACAAGAGAACCAGACAAACTTGCACTCCATATAGGGGGCACTCTTTCCAGTTTATTTTCCCCAGAGCTCGGTGTTTACCTAACACTAGGCCCGTGGGCTCGATCCTTTGCGTAATGTAAAAAGCGTCGACAATAAACGGAGTGGCACTGGCAGGACGCAACAAACCAGACCTCCCCTTAAAGAGGTCGTCGGAGGATGCGCCCTCGACCTGCTTCGGCCTTTGTGCCGAGCAGCTGCCGGTCATGTGCACGGTGCATCGTTCAGGCGGACCGGAGTGACTACAGTGCAGTCCACTTATAACGATACCACTTATAACGATATATCGGTTATAACGATCGATTTTATAGAAGCATCAATTTTTGCATTGGTTCTATGTAAAAATAAACCATATATAGCGATGCATTTTTCCCGGCATATCGGATATAACGATCAATAAATGATCGCGTAGAATGTGTTTACTACAAAAATTCAACAGAAAATGAGATAAAAATTGTGAAATTCCGCGAAGAAACGACCAAGATCGGCGGACGCGATCATCGCCGATGGGCCCCGACCGAATACTCCGTGAGTAGGCGCTGCGCGCGGCCTTAAAACCTCGGCGCTATCATCATCATCATACCCGTAACCTCGTAACCCCTCCCACCCTCCTCTTCCCCGCGTCGCTGGCGTGAAAGATGGCTCCGACGAAACGAAAAGCTATCTCCTTCGAGGTGAAAAAGCAAATCCTACGTGATTGGCGGCAGGGATTCAAGGTCGGAAGTCTCGTCCGGAAGTATGAGCTCTCTCAGTCGACGATATCGACCATCCTGAAATCCGGGGACGTCGTAATGAAGAAGGCTGGAACAAGCGGCTTTGACGACAAGCGGAAAAGGCTTAGGGAAGCCTTGTACGAGGATGTCGAGGAGGCCCTGTACCAGTGGTTCCTTACGATCCGAAACGAGAACATGCCCATCAGTGGACCAATCCTTGCCGCAAAAGCAAAAAGGTTCGCGTTCCTTCTCGGACGCGGGGACTTCCAACCCGGCGGAGGCTGGATCCAGCGCTTCAAGGAACGTCATGGGATCGTGTACAGAAACGTGGTGGGGGAAGCCGCATCGCTCGATGGACCGGCGAAGGAAAAGTGGCTGGCGACGAAGCTCCCCGACATCCTGGACCGCTACTCAGAAAAGGACATCTACAACGGCGATGAAACGGCGCTGTTTTTTCAGATGGTGCCGTCCAAGACACACGCTCTCAAAGGAGATCCGTGCGTCGGAGGGAAGCATTGCAGACTCCGGGTGACTGTGTTTCTGTGTGCTAATATGGACGGGAGTGACCGGTGCAAGCCCTTCGTTATTGGGAAGTCCAAGAACCCAACGTGCTTCAAGAGTCAGTACATCCCGGTCCGCTACCGGCATAACAAGAAGGCGTGGATGACTCGCATTATCTTCGAGGAATGGCTCATCGAGTTCAACAACGCCATCGAAAGCCAGAACAGGAAGGTGATCCTATTGCTGGACAACTGCAGCGCTCATAACGTCAGCCCGAAGTTGACGTCCGTTCAGCTCATGTTCCTGCCTCCAAACACGACGGCAGGCCTACAACCAATGGACGCCGGCGTGATTGCGAACTTCAAGATGCTGTACAGGCGTCGCATGATGGAATGGCTCATCATGAAGATCGACAGTGCCGTCGCCGGACCATCAGGAGGACTGGCGAGCGGATCTCCTGATCTCAAGATCACTTTGTTGAAGGCCGTGCGTTTTGTGTACGGCGCGTGGTATGAAGTGAAGGAGACCACGATCAAGAACTGTTTCAGGAAGGCAGGCTTTGTACGGGTGGACGATGTAAACAGTGAAAACGAAAGTGACGTTCTGGTGGAAGAGATGGAACCCTCTGACGTGACCGCACTGTGGGAGCACATCGCAGCATCAGAAGAAAACACAGGCGGAGCTATGTTATCGGAGTATTTGAATGCTGACAGTGATGCTGCTTCCTGTGAAGAGACGAGCGAAGAAGCGATCGTCGAAGAACTGTTGTCTCGACGGGGAGCTGGTCTGAGCAACGGCGACGACGACGACGACAGTGACAACGACGGTAACAATGACAGTGGTTTGCCTCCAATGTCCACCCAAGGTGCCTTGCTTTCGATCCAGTCACTGATCGATTTCGTCAACTCCAAGGGACTACCGTCAGCGTACGCGCAGCAACTGGACGCGATGCACACCGCGATAGTCAAGCTCCAGCTGCCGCACAAGCAAGCGGAGATCTTGGATTTTTTTGAGCGTGTTTAACACCATTTCATTGCGTGCTTGCTGATGACCCTACAATAAAACTTTGTCATATTGCGGCGCTTCTTCTATGGTGTGATTCAGTGAACACTGGTGAGTAACCTTCTGCTTAGGGGAACTATTTTGGGCAGTTTTCAGGGTCAGTCCGGATACAACGATAATCGGTTATAACGATCGGATTTTCCGCATTTAATAATATCGTTATAAGTGGACTGCACTGTACGAGGAAGACTGACCTTGGGCGACGGGAGGAACTCGAGCCCCGGCCAAATGCAGACACGGCGTTCGACTACGGCAGCCGAGCGCCGCGTCATTGTTGTTGTCGTGCCCATGTGGGTAGTTCCTAAAGGTGGCTGCTTAAGGTGCGGCGGGTGAATCTCCTCCCCAACAGAGCCTGGAATGCGTCTCCAAACGGTGCGGTCACTGCGTCCTCGTTCGTGGTCTATCGATTTCCGGCCGTCAACAACATCAAAGTGTCACGCCATTGGTACGTTCTGCAATAGGTCACTCTCCGACATTACGGTCCAAGGAAGTGTCGACAGCCACGAGTTGGGACAGCGCGACAACAAAGACACTTGCGTTGGCTCTTATGTTTTGCCGGAACTTTAACGATCGGCAGCCACTTTGGGACAGCTCTCGGTGCGTGAATCCATAAGTTGTAAAACGTGCCGGTCCAAAACGCGTTCCCGGCACCTTGACGTAAACAGAGCGTAAGGGGCGAACGTACCTGTAGGACGTTGGATTCGTTCTCCTCTCCTGTCACCACCGTCACCTCGTTGTACCTCCGCTTCACCTGGCGAGACTGGTACTCCTCCGCGGACTCAGAGAGGCTCTTGGAGCCTTGCCGGCTCGAACCTGGGCGTTCCGCAACGTGGGCGGCGTTAGAATCGCTCGCCGATGATTGCATGGCGGAGTTTACGACGCGAGAGGCACGTCGCGTTATCGGCGTCGACGATGTGACGTCACTTCGTAGAACTCTTTCTTTTCGTTTCTCACACCGAGGATTGAGAAGACGGTGGCGGTACCCTCTTTGTTCGTTCCGTACGGCGGTCTCCGGCGCTTGAATTTACACATGCTACGTTCACAATGAGGAGACGTGGTTGGAGTGTGAAACATGCTTGATGAAAAGGTACACCAGAAAATTTAAAGCAGAAGACAAAAGGCATCAGTGTTAATTACTATTTTCAGCATAGTACGACTGTGAGTGGGGAATCGGGCAACGTAGGGTGCCGTTACTTTAACATAAAAAACCTCTGACACCAAAAAAAAAATTTTTTTTTTCATGCTAGGCGTTGCAAATGGCATATCAGGACATCACAAAAAAATATTTCAATATAGAGTTGCGTGTTTTTTTTATAAAAAATAGAAATACGAGGTCAATTCAAAGTTCCCGCCGTGCACTGTGACGTAACAGTGTACCGCAAGGTGTCAGGGCGGTCAGAAGGAGGCATCGACCTACGTCACTAGAAGTGGGTTCACCGGAAGCGACTGACGTGCCTAAGATTTTTTTTTAATTTTTTATTCTGCTCTTTAGTACGAGCGATTGTAGAGTCAGTTTCAGTTCCACTAGCTCTTTATCGGTGCACCGTTGGTTCGTTTGCGTGCTGTGCAATTTGAGGACGAAGAGTCAGTGGATCGACGTGATAAAGGTCAATGATGAGAGCGTTGCGAGTACAAGCACAGTGTACGGAGTGCGTGCGTCAGTCCGATAATACTAGGGCTATACTGGGCGCAAACAAGATATCAAGTTTTGAAAAAAAGACTGAGAGCACGCTTCGCAGAAATTAGGATTGCTAGCATACGACACGCCGATCGCATCGCTGAAGGTTCAGACACCGAGGTCGTTGAATCATCGGATACTCTCCAGGCTAAAGATGCCTGCCGTCTAAAGAATACGAACTGGTATGTGTACCAAGTACAAGTAAAGCATCGAGCACAAAGTACGCATTTTGTCTAGAACATGAGTAGAACTTGTTTACTAGGTGCACATGCGGCCGATGTATGTCTCTCGGAAATGCATGCAGTGTGATCTCTTCTTCAGTTGCTGAAATACCGGGACAGTCCCTCACACAGCACCTTCAGGCATTGTAGTTAATCACGTCAATTCACTGACTCCGCTTCTTCTACCTTTACAGCAACATTAAGCGATGAAAAGCAAATAAAAGAAACCTTGTCTGCTTGGATCGCTTGAGTAAGTTGCGGAGAATACATAAAAATATTTTTAAAAAATATACACAGTGCTTCGCGGTAAGCACGAGGCTGCGATACAACTCACGTGACTTCCGGCGATGCCTACCTTCTGACCGCCCCGACACCTTGCGGTACACTGTTACGTCACAGTGCACGGCGGGAACTTTGAATTGGGCCTCGTATTTCTATTTTATAAAAAAAACTACGCAATCTCTATAGTGGAAATATTTTTTGCTTGGCGTCCTGATATCTACATTCTCAAGCATGAAAAAATTTTTTTTTAGCGTGTCAGAGGTTTTTTAATGCCAAGTCTCAATAGGAGATTACAATAAAATGCTAATATACAGGGTGTTTTCTTTAAAACTGAACAGATTTGTTTAAAGGGACACTACCCAGAAAAAACAATTTCTGCAAAACAATATGATTCTGAAAAATGTCATGTTTACGTCCACCAACATCTAGAGAGTATTCCCAGAAAGTTTCATTTGTTTACACTGCATACCTAATTTTTATAAATTATTTTCGGTCCTCTAATGCTGAAGAAAAGGTAGAGGTTGGACACTTTGAACACATTTTTCTCCATTCCACTTTTTGGCAAAAGTTTAACTTTAGGAAAACTATCGTTTTGTTATTATGTAACTTGGATTTATTTTTATGAGTTCTTCTGGGTTGAAATTTTAAGGGAAGATAACTATGAGCTTGTATTTTTTATTTTCATAATAGTTCATGCTTAACAACTAAACTTTTGGACAAAGGATGGAAATCTAGAGAACAGTATTTGTGTTTATGTAGGCTTTTTGTCATGAAAGATAGTATAATATAGAAATATAGCTCCATAGCTAGTATCTGCTCTGAACTGTCCTAAAGCAATATAACACATGAAAATGACAAATTTACAGGTAATTTCAAAATGATAGTTTTCCTACACGAAATGCCCAATTTCAACTTTGAACATTTGCAATTTTTTTGTACTTCACCCAGGTTGACAAAATTTGGCTGAAATGTTCTCAACATCAACAGAAACAAGCCCGGTAAATTTCATTTAAATCAGACAAGTGCTTCACATTCACGTTTTGGGTAGTGCCCCCCCTTAAAAAAGCTGTGAAAGCTAGACTTATGCGGTTTGTTCAGGTGAGTTATACGGCCAGGGGGACATAGTATATGGGGCTAATCATAACGATCAGTCGGCTAATTAACTAAAATTCGTTAATTAACTTTTTGATAAGTGAAAATAAATGTATAGTTCCAATTAGAAACTTGCTGAGCGTTATCGAAAACCACTAATTCAGTCACTTTCAGAAAGACTTTCAACGCGTGAGAAGCGTAGTAGTGCACTAAAGTTACCACTCGTGGAGCAGGTACAAGGCTAGCCGTTGCGCCCGTGCGATTTTTCCGTCTCTTATCTAGCCCCAGCCTTGTACCTGCTCCACGAGTGGTAACTTTAGTGCTCTACTACACTTCTCACGCACTCCAAGTCTTTCTAAAAATTACTGGTTTAAGGGTTTTGGATAGCGCTCAGCAAATTTCTAATTGGAACCATAGGAATATTTTCACTAATTAAAAGGTTAATTAACAAATTTTAATGATTTAGTTGACTGATTGTTATGATTAGCCCCATATACTATGTCCCCCTGGCACGTATAACTCACCTGAACAAACCGCATAAGTCTGCTTTCACGGCTTTTCTTAAACAAATCTGTTAAGTTTAAAAGAAAACACCCTGTATAAATATAACAGAACATAAAGAGTACCAAACCAGTATGGGACAAAAGAATCCAGGTACAACAAAGCCAAACATGGATCATTCAAATAATAAGATGGATCCAAGTAATAAATAAGGTAGCAAAGTGGAATGAGTACCAAGGTAACAAAGTAAAATGAATATCAAAGAAAGAAGTTAGGTTGGCACCAAGGTATAAGGAAGCATAGGAACAAAGTACTACAGAGGTAGAGAGGAATAGGTGCCAAAGTGACAGACTACTAACATTTAAAACTGCTGAAGCTATAAGGCGGGAAAGTACCCAGGTGTCTGTGTGCAGAAGTGTAAACACCGAAGTGGAAAGAGGTGTACCTGGGGACGTAAGGTCGGTGGGCTGGTCTGACGAAGCCACACTCTGTCCGGCCTGCATCTGCTGGAAGGTAAGCTCCGTCGACGACGGCACAGAAGAGTCCGACGAAACGTCGTCATAGTTCTGGGAGCAGGCGAGATCGAGAGCACAATGACGGATGGCGTGAGAAAGCAGCCCACAACAATGAAACTCTCAAGCTACGAGCACGGTGTCGTAGACAGCTGTGCACCGAAACATTGCAGACATGCACTGATTAGCCGAAAAACCGTTGGGGGATGCACAAAAAGATTGAACTTCTCGCTGCACTACGTGCATCGAGAAGTTCACTCTAAGCAGAATTTTCTTACTGAAGTTTCATGTATACTTTTAGAGATAATCAATGTTTTGTGACCCCCATTTGAAGATTTACCCCCAGTTTGCTAATTCTTTCTTTTCTTACCAGCTTCAAAGTTGAAGACTAAAAAAAAAATTGGGCTGTGTGTATGTTTATACAGCCTAGAACTTGGTCTGCCTCAACAGGCGACGACTCTCCCAGCTGTAGATGAGAATTTAGCCAGTGCAGTACAACTGCTAGCCTGGGGTCTTTAACGTGCACCACGCAGTAGTGATACACGACCGCACACCAGTACAATGCTCATCCAGATCATAACGGGCAGAGGTAGAGACTGAACCCAGGATCCTCGGTCCCGCAACGCGAGCTTCCCTCCACGTGCTCCGAGCTGGTGTGCACTTGCCCACTCGGCCACTAATCCCCCAGATGAAGACTAAAATGGACTAGCATGGTGTTATAAAAGCCTCAAGATTGCCTGCACTTCACGGTTGATGTCTACTCTGAATAGACCCTTTTCGAAACTTTTAAATGATTCATAGATTATGTGTGGCTGCGCATAATCTGTGCATCAATTCACAGTTTTTAAAAGGGTCTATTTCAGACACCCAAAATTAAAATAGTCATATTCTCTATTCCAGCAATGCTACTAATGTAACCTACATTTAGCAGCACTGTGTAGCCTTCTAGGGGATATAACACCACCCAGAGTTGCCAGATCAAGATTCGAAGAGAGTCTACTCTAACTGTGACAATCATGTCGCACATCCACTTCCTATGCTGGCTAGGAACGACGCAAGTTCAACTGAAAAGTGACAGACACAAACTTACGGCAGCTCTCTCGTGCAAGTTCTCTCCAAAGACGAATCCGTCTGGTGGCACCGTCGGATGTGGTGAGTGGATCCTAAAATAAAAACATTAAAACGGAAGATATGCGGATGAAGACACACATTGTATAACGGTGTCCGTGGCGTTCCGCCAGACTTTCCTCGGGGATCCCAGCTCTTATAAAACACATTCTGCGTTAAAAAAAAAGGGGGGGGGCTGCAACTTAGTAAAGGTTATCCCTCGGCTCAAAGTTTTCTCCGTTGGGGGCCCAGTGGCATTGCAGAAATGAATGAAACAATTTCCGTCACCTGCCCTTCATCCGTACACATCCACAAACGACGCGTCAAAACGCGCGGGACAAACACTCACGCGTCGTCCGAAGAGTTGAGGAGCCCCGCCGCGCTGAGTTCCGTCGAAGACGTTCCGTTCCTCAGTTCGCCGACCGGCGGCGCCAGGCCGTGGCTCTCCCGGCTGTTGCTTCTATTTGTGCCGCCGTTGTTGCTCGTGTCGCTTTCTTCCGCCAGCGCTTCGCTCCGCGCAGCCTCTGCCGCTCCCACCATGCCGTTGGTCACGGCCGCCGTGGCCTCGCAAGTCGAGGACACCTCGCGGAGGTCCCTCGGATGAGACGAAAGGTCGGCTGCCGAAACGTCGTCCTTCGTCTCCGCCCCGCGGTGCTGCTGTCTGTTTGTCGTCGACGGGAAGAGGGAAACATTTTAATAAGAAAGCAAAAACGCCGGTAAGAAAAGTAAAACATTGCAAAACTTCTTGTATGAAAGTAACAGCAACAATACTTAAAAAACAAGCTAGCTGGTGATTCATGCTACTCAGGTTCATGAGTCTCGGGTTTTATTACCTTGCATGAAAGTCCTGTCAGATTGGTCGTATAAAAACCATCTGCAGACATGTTCAAAGCAGATGTATGTGTGAAGCTAACATGCTTCCAACGTGCTTCGGACATGTTTGCAGATAATTCGGTCGCTGTGTTTGCAGCGAACACTGCGTCTCTTGTACGTACTTGTATGCTGAAAGGGGATTTATGCCTGCCGAGGATTGCAAAGTACCTAGGCACACAGGAACTGGTAATGGGCAACTATGTGGCCCATTAGCAGTTACCTACATACTTTTATGTCTCAGTGAGTGAAACTGCATATTACAGGCAGATTTTCTAGTAACTTGAAACTGTGGGAAGATACATTTCTACAAGTATGCAAGAGGGCTGTGAATGGTGAATTGATATCATGACACTGTGGTCCACGCACCTCCTAACGCGAATGCTTAGTTTCAAGGAAGTCGCGGAGTGACAATCAAATTGCCGTTGGTTTGACACGTACCAGACAAAGCGTCTTTGTAAGAAGCCCTTTGAGATTTACAAGAGAATTGCCTCTCCGATTATGTCTTATTAGGCACATCTTTAGCTGACGGAGAAGGTATGCAAGGGCTCAAGATGTGGCTTACTACATTCGTGTCCCTCGTAAATTTTCCCAGTTTTGATGTGAAATTAGTTGCGTAAGAATGATTACAAAAATGTCTCTTATTAATTATTTACATACAAAAAAAAAAAGGTAAGTGTACCGAAAAAAAGTGCACTGCTAGTAACTGTACTTGTATCTAGGTGCATTCTGAAATGATCCCCCACATTTACAGTTGGATGGCTCGTAAAACGTGCCACTCACAATGTTGCCGGCGTAACTTCTCACTCGCTAAGAGAAGAGGCTTAGGGACTCGACCCACACAAGTCGCACAATGACTTAGCAACTCTATCGCGAAAGAGAAGGACATGCAGTGGGGGGACCCACCCAGAGCAGACGAGGACTGTTTCAACTTCTCCGCCTGGAATGCGAGGGCGGACGGCCTCAGAACGATCTTGCTTCCGGACGATGACACGGCGCACGCTCCTTCTGCAAGCGACAGTGAAAATGTGGCGGCAACGTAATCGAGGGGGTACTTCCACCAGGGTGCCTACAATGTGTTTCGAACTCGTGTGTCTACTGCACCCTTAGAAGTAATCTCAGAAGTCAATAACATAACCAAAATTCTTTTTTTTTTTTTTTGGGGGGGGGGGGGGTTGAGGTGGCTGGGATGTCCATGACTTGGGATGTTGAGAGGGGGAGGGGGGGGGGAGGCTGAAGCCCCATAAATTCCCCCTGGCTATGCCCCTGTCAGGAGTAGCTCAGACTAAGCAGAAAGATATTACTGAAAGTGGCCAGACTCCTCATAACACTGGCTCGCACCTTTGGCTCTCAAGATTAAGCGAGTCGTGCAAGTGTGTGAACAACACTACTCTTCTATAGATGAGTCGTAACATCATTTTTGGGTGGACGAATTTATAGATTCGTTCGACGACGAATTGAGCTATGGGAGACAGAATAAAAGGTACGTACCGGCACCGAGGACTAACGTTGGCGGTGCCACGATCGGCTTCGACTCTGCAAGACGAGATAGATACACAAAGTCGTGGTTATTCCTCCGCTCTTTTCAAGCCCTAGTCCTACGGTGCCCCACTCGTCGTCGTCACAATCATCAATGTTTCGGCCAACATCATAATCATCAATGCACCGAGATGAGTGTGTGCTGCACCTTTGTTTTCCGTGCTGTCCGCCACGCTCCTCGTCGGGGTGGTGGTCTTGATGGCAAAAGGGTTCTGCTGGATACGTGCCATGCCCACTAGTCCGGCTGCGGTTGAAACCAACGGTAAACACACTCCGTCTCCGCGAAGCTAACTGAGGATGCTCTCAGCGCGTCTTTGCTTTGTCCCAGCTCGAGTGAAAATTGATTGTGGAAGGCTGCAAGCCAGAAGCTCTCGTTTACACCGAGCCTGCTCGCAAACAGCTGCGCAACAAAGCGACATCATGTGCCACCAATGGATTGCAAAGCGTCCCAGATTCAACAGCTGCATTGTTTGTGGATTGTGGAAGCCTTTCCCCGCGGGACTTCCCGCGTTGTGGACAGCTGTTGTTACCACGCTCCAGCTAGCCTCGCCAATTGAAAAGGCATGCACGCCTTCCATCTGACCAAGACATGAACCTGTGGCTTTTCACAGTACTTGGCTCTCTGTCTTGTTGCTAGTACTAGAGTCACTTAATTGTACTGCCCCTCAGGCCCTATTCTGAACTGGATCCTGAACCTAGACAAATGGTACTGGCAGTATTCTTTGTAAGCATACGAGGCTGTGAGGAAGTGTACATAGAATGATCCGGCATAAGCCTGTACAAACTGAGGCAGCAGGCAACCCTGGCTACACTGCACGTAACTTGAAAGAGAGCACAGCATTCATGTATGTTAGATGTGCAGATAAAGAGGAAGACACTCACTGCCTGCTGAAGACAGACAAGAGCTGGAGACTAACGCAGCCTCTCCATTGCCTGGGTTCTCTCCTGCTGCGATCGAGAGAAAATTTAATGACGTAAGAACGGTTTCGAACGTAGGCCAAAAAAAGTCTCCGGGGCATGCTACAACAGCCCAATGCCTCCTCGGTTTTGCACATGCGCCAGTCAAGCAGTGCTTTGATCAAAGCAATCAGTCAATCAATCAACCCAGTTTTTCCGAAAAGCTTCATGTTTCGTTGGAGCTTTTAATAAAGATTTAAATATGTTGTTCTAGCTTGCTTTTTTTTATGCTTGATAACTATGTGCTATTTAATATTTGTCTGGGTTCTCTTTTCTATGCCATTTTGCTGGCAGCTTTGTAGGGCATTTCACGATGGTGTAAAGGTGTACTTCCCTTGAGAACAATAACTTTTGGTACGCAAAAGGTGTGGAAAAAGTATTACATGAACTATGCACTAATTGTGTCCAATACAAAACAGAAAAAAAAAGTTAGCATTTGAAGTTGTAGAAACCCAAAATTTATAATAGCGGTGAAAAAAACATGCTCTTTAGTCTTTACAGTCTTGTTGGAAAACTCAAAACCCAAACGCGCTTTTGTAGCAAGTTACGAATTAAGTAACCAATAGACAAACACAAATTAAGCAAGCAATATGCAATGTCGTCGTTCATCGTTCCATAAAACCATAATCGATTGAAGCAGTAGCTTATGAGCCGCTCTCGGTTCATTTCAAGGAACAGACCCCCCAGGCCCCTGCGCGCTGTAACATAAAACCGCACAATCGCCCGAGACGGTCTCCGAAGCACCGCACGCCTTGCGTGTCATTGCCGTAATATATAACAAACAAAAAAACGTCGGCGTCTTTGATGACCTTACAAGTTTAGTCACCGCGACGCAGAGTAAACCACCAAGACGCCCCATCGAACCACAACCATGTTGGCGGGCAAAGTGTAATGTAAACACGCTGGGTGATACGGTGGGGGAAAGTGTGTCGCACACCTCGAAAACGTATCGGCGGTGAGCAACTTCCAGTGTTCGCAGCGGTAGCATTTATCGGATCGAAACTGCGAAATCTCACGGTCAAGTAGGAACCAGTTTAACCGCGAAAACCTCTCATAGGACCTCATGGTAATGGATTGTTCTCGGAAAGAGACCACAGCGCGTCAGCGTCGCGCTTGTGTGGACGCTTTTTTGGTGTCGGACGTAACTTTCGCGCGGTGTTGGGTGTAAGCGGTTCAGCGTAATTTTTTTCTTATTCTTTTCGCTTGACATCGACTTGGTTTGGTCCCGACGCCAGGTCCACCGCTGACGTTTGCGTCAACGCGTAAAGAAACGCTGGGCGATAATCATTGTTTACCGATGTTCACATCTCCGAAATCATTTCGAAACAGCATGGGACTCGCGTCGTGTCTGGTCGATCGATACGACGTAGTTAAGCTGCCAGTGCGGCGACGGATGTTGCAGGGGGCTAACGGAGCGCCCGAGTTGGCCCCGTTCAGCCCGACTGAAAGGGAGAACGGCTGTCCTTTCTTTCGTACCATATCCAAAAACCTCACCTTTCTCCGCCATTTTGAGAGCTCCTATCTTTTTTTCCGTTCGTTTTGCTTTCCACCAGAAGGCGCTGACTCGGGAGTCAGCACTCTGTCGAGGCGTCAGACAACTGGAGCTACGTTTAAATTAGTTAAATTCGCGGCGCCGCCATGTTTCGTGCAGTCAGCGGATAAGGTGACGAAAATGGTCTCCGTCGTTTTTAGAGTTTATTACTCCTGACTGCGAATGGAATCCCTATTTAGCTTCAAATTTCGCTGAAATAATAATTAAAAAAAACACAATGTTCAGATCACGAACTCGCTAACAAATAGGAGAGCGAACTTAGATAGTGCAAAGAAGCGACTCAAGCTAGACATAAAATAATTACCTTGCTTCAAAACTACCTTTGAAAAGCTTCAGCTGTTCCATATAGAATATATAAATTGATAAATGTAAGGGGTCAAGCCTGTAGCTCACAACCTTACAGATATACAAGCCTTAGGCAACAAAAATATCGTAGAAAAATAATTTGATCGCGCCAGGTTTCGGTTTCGCTATCATCCGCGCATTCCTTCTCACGTCAAAAACCATCCGCTGCGAGCACGTTTAACAAATATTTATAAAATTATTATCAGTAAACTTAAAACAGATGCTACTTCTCCTGCAACGTAATTAGCGCCACGCCATTATCACCTGCATATTTAGCTTTTTTTTATGTTTAAAGAACCGTTATCTTTTCAACCTTTTCAAATCGATTGGAAAATGTCGCCCGCCTTAGAAAAGCGGGTTGTCCAATCATCTTTCGGACCAGAATAAATAAGGAAAACGGGAACGCCCTTACGTTCACCAGAATGACCCAGAAGCAAACACTTGGCCCCCACCCATCGAAGGCCTAGCGGAAGCAGACGAAAAACACTTTGCATGCGCGTGGGACGTATTAAACGATAATTACGACACGACAGATTTCTTTGAAAGGCTTCGTCCGCAAGTCGTGTTTACGACCAGTATCCCATAGTAACCGCCGGCAGTACCACAACGTATATATAAAAGAAAAAAAAAAAGAGACCCTATCGACCGCAGAGTGCAGCAAACCCAAAACAGGCAAGATGCAGAGTTTCGGAACCAAGTTTAGCCTTTCGCATACATGGGAATTGCGATATGTCCCGCAACTTGTCATAAAGGCTGCAGCGGACCGTTAGAATTCCGGGGACTGATTGACGACACGGGAGCAGCCATTTTGTTGTGGGTGGCTACACTGAGCCGCCGTCGTCTGCCAGACGGGTCGTTCACAGTCGGTCGAGCAGACGACAAACATCGGTGCGACAGCAGAAACGGATCAGGACATAGCAAGTTGGCTCGAGTTTGGTGAGAAAGTCGACTTGAGCTTTTAAAGGTAAGTTTCCAGAAATATCTGTAGAATTTTGAGAAGGATTTACGTCATCAATGCAGAGCCCAGATGCGCCGATGGGGAACTTTTAAATTTTGAATTAAAATATTGAATTAATTTATTATTAAATATTTCCAATTAATGTGACGAGCTCTAGTTATATACACAAAAAACCGAGCGACAACTAGACCGGTAAGTGATAACGTGCATCTTTTATGACTTGTGATAAAAAATAACATGAAAAGTTGCCTAAACGGTATCACAAGTGCGTATCGGTTCACCCCTGATGCAACGAGACAGGCTGAAAACATCGATAGCTCAAGCATATGTTTGCAAACGGCTGGACATATGCAGTTGTTGGCATATGCAAGCATCAGCTCGCTCAACTATGCCCTTGTTTCGCGCACAATCCCAGCTATACTAGATTCCAGGGGAACTAAATGTAGGAATAAAACTAGGTTTAATGTGAAGAAATGCAATGACACTCTCGCTCCAGAAACGTATTTAAGGTTGACCGCTGTTTTTTATTTCTTCGAAACGTTAAAAAACAAAACAAAATATTCTGCAGGTCAGAAGGCTAGCTTCAGTGTGAAGCATTGTCGTATAACACCGACCATGATACAACATTAGGGTTTCACACAAGCCAGTTCCCCGTGTAGCCCTTAATTCTTATATGCCAAAATAAGAAAATGGTGTTTGCGATCCGTTGCCAACCTGTCATCGACGTTAGTTTGGATAGTGGGGCAGTGGCGCATGCGCAATAAATGTCGATCGCAGACGCTCGATTTGTGTACGGTGGGGAAAGTCGGTCGTCGCTCAAAATCGATACCGGATCACTACAATGTGCGCGTGGGCCGGATTGAAGAAGCATATATGCATAAATGACCGGACGTTTTTGCGATCGACAGCGTGCGCTATAGAACAAAGCTCCCCGTGGCGCGCCTTTGCCGCCGCTATCATTAGCTTTAATACTCGCTCCATACCCTCCAGTCTCTATATGGAATTACATTGAACCAAAGAAAGTGTCAGACCAAAATGAAATGTTAAACAAAATTGAAACAACACGCGCACATGGTTCTTCAGCTACTATTCCTTTATTTATACCTTCCCGATGCACATAGACGAACAGTATATGTACCTGCCCTCCATCTAATGTCTAACATGACGGAAAACTTGCTCAGGCTCGACTGGTGCCCCACGCGCGCAAGCACGTGCCGCGTGTGCGTGAACATGGCTTTTCCAAGTTCACAATAGACCTATTGCTAAATTACCCAAGCATCAAGGAGAATGCAGGGAATGGTGTTCCACACACCGCACGTGCACGCCTTCCCCGTATGAAAGATTCGAAGTAAATAGCCAAAATAAAGCGTTGACGAACGCGCGTGCAAGATGCCATTTGTTTTAGGATTTTACTTTAGAACAGTTACTAATGCCATAGCCTCCTCTATACTCACACAGCTTGGCAGTTCGACGACGGAGCCATAGAGAGCCCGGTCGCAGATTTGGTGCGCGAGGAGCTGGTAGCACAGAGCATTTCTCGGGGAACCTGGACGTCAGCGCACAGCTTTTGCAGCGGCGAGGACCGGAAACCTGGTCCAAATCCGAGGACAAAAGAAGCGGTAGCGCGAGGACCGCGAGGAGCACGAGCGTACATTCCATCGCTCGGGAGAAGTGTGCTTCGGCGTCTCGCCGCAGCGGGCGCCTGTCACGTGGCTCTCCTCTCATCCGTTGTCTGCCGCTCTACCTTTTCAATTTCGGCGGCCGCGCTTCTCATGGTGATCTGCCAGGCTTTGTCAGTATAGAGGATGCTATGCTGCTGCAGACGCCAGCACGTGCGGCGCGTAAAACATCATTGCCTGCATTCTCCTTGATGCTTGGGTAATTAAGCAATAGGTCTATTGCACGGGCTTGCCCACAAAAGCAGACATGGCGGCGGTCAGTAGCCCCCACTGGTCGCCCCGCTCGCAATCGCCTGAAAGAAAAAGAACACCCGCGCCCAGGTGATACCGTGACCGCGGGCTTCAAAGGCTCCGGTAGTGAGGTACGCGGAAAACGGTAACGGTTTGATAATAAAAGTCCCCATTATCATCTGCATATTGTAGAACTGAAGAATCCAAAACCACTTTAGCAGCGACATTCACAAAGATGCACAACAACATCACAACAACAACAACAACAACAACAACAACAACAACAACAACAACAACAATAACAACAACAACAATAACAACAATAATAATAATAATAATAATAATAATAATAATAATAATAATAATAATAATAATAATAATAACCAAACAATCAGTCTTTATCATACACTGCTCAGGAACAACCCTGAGGTATTGGTCCTGGTATAATGGTAAACAAAAATACATAAAGCCCCAAAACGAAATGCAGAAAGGTAATGCATCGTTCGTACATTGAGACATGATATATTCTATGAGAATAAAACAAAATGAGACTAATTTTTAAGCATAATACCAGGCATCACATGTGTAAAAAGTAGAATAAAAAAAATAGAAGGCAGTAACAGCAGACAAGGAACACAAGGCAGTAGGACAAACCGAGGCCCCATCAAAATCCACGTTTGAATTGTTGACGAAATTCAGACATGCCAGAGCATTTCAGCAATGCTCAGCTTGCACGGGCAAGTATTTAATAGAAAGAACAAACGTCCTGTAGAGTGGGTGGAAAATATCCAGTTTGTCAGAGTAGTGGTTGAAACACGCAGTCATTCTAACGATTGAGTTTACCGGACCAAAAGTTCCGAAAACATACAAGGATAACTGAAGCCGAGCAGGCACACGTGGAACTCGAAAGGCACAGTTCAGATAACAGGCTCGGAGAATTGATCAGGCCATGCAACGTTTTAAACAAATACAAAAAAAAAACGCGTTCTCCCGACGTTGGTGGAGGCTGGCAAACCAACACGCTCTAACACAGCCCCATTTAAACAGTGAATATCTTCCCCAAGGAAGGGATGTTTTCGAATTCCAAGGAGTGAGTTTTAGAGACTGCGACCTGGATAACGAACTGTACAACGTGATAAACGCAGTCGGGTTTTTGAACTCCCTGGTAAGCGAGAGGCAAAACTCCCAAAGCAATGACGAGTGGGAAATACTAAGCACAGTACCGGCGTGAATATGTCGTGATAAATTCTGAGGATCGCGGAGAAAATGGCGTCAAGTCCAACTGATAATGCTGCTCTCATTTTTTTAATACAACGCTGTGCACATTCTTCGTCTTAATTCAACTTAGCAAGTCACCCAACCAATCTAAGCGAGACAGCGCAACTGAGCAACACTGGGTATACTATCCTTGTAGGCTGACCTAAAATGATATGGAAATAACTTGTGCACGCACTTAAAATCGCTTTCATGATTACCCAGGACAATATTAGAGTCGATATACCCCCGAAACGTGATCTAGTGTACCTCCAGATCTTCTTTGGACTCTTCGCAAGATCTGATTTTACTGAATAACGATGCGCCTAGCGGTCGCGATTTAGGACCTTTTTAACTTGCTTCCTGCAACTCTTGAGTTCTACTTCTCACTTTGGGAAACTGTTTTTCTTAAAATTCCTGCAAAAAAAATATTTTTTTAGTAGCGTTTTTAGCTTATTGGAAAACCAGCTAGGAAAGCGAGATTTAATAACTGTCAACGAGGTAGGTAATTGTTATCAAAGGAATAGAGGTGTCCATAGCCTCATGACGACGACGACGATGATGATAATAGTAATTTTTATTCAATAGGTATTCAGTAACACAATACAAATACGGGTCTGCCAAGGCCATAGGAGACTTGTGGGACATGACCCTCGACGAAGCACTGAGCGTTTTATACAGAAAGAAAATGGAATCAAATACAGAGATTTAGGAAACACAACTGCGATGGTAACGTTATAAGGCTAAATAATTTAACTCTAACTTAACTTGTAATAGTGAGTTACTTAACTTATTATTTAGCTACTTCTACTACTACTACTAATAATAATCAATCAATCAATCTTTATTGGGTGCCCAGGAACAACCATGCGGTTTGATTCTGGCACACCGAAACCTCCAAACACTCGGAACAAGGTTAATACAAGTATTGCACATACACGGATTAAAAGGCTCGAGTACAGCTAAGCACTTCTTATGAGTTCTGATTGCGAAAGCATGAATGCCGTTTTTGCGCGCGTTCTGGTGAAGTGGCCGCGCCGCGCTGCGGAGTACGCTCGAGCGGGCTTCCTTTTCCTGGCAGCGCTCAGGCGCGGGCACGTAGCGCCATGGGGTGGCTCTCATTGAAACTGACGCGCCTCGTCCAATGGGAGCCCCGTTCCTTAAAACTATGACGCGCGCCAGCCAATGGAAGCCCTATCCATCAGATTTCGGCTTCACTTGGAGAGAGGAATTTATCTGCCGTTTGGCTCGGCTTTTTGCGCGGGTTCAAAGCTGGGAGCCTTCAGATTGCGGCTTCACTTCGCTCCATTGGAGAGGAAGCTTAGCTGCCGTTTGGCACGGCTGATGACGTCGGCTCGCTCCATGAGACAGTTCATGCTTTCGCATTAAAAAAGTCCGAGGACACCTGAGCACTTCTTATGAGTTGTGAATGCGAAAGCATGCCGCCTGTGACGTATTGCTTCCGCCTCGCGTTGTCGAAGGGCCTCGTCCTCTTGCCGCCTGAGACGCTTTGAATCGCGATCCGCTTGCCTCCCGACGGCCGAGCGCGCTCTCGTGAAGTGGCCGCGCCGCGCTGGAGCTCGGCCATGCTGCGTCTCGGAGTCTGCCCGTGCGGGTTCTGAAGGCTCCGCGGCCAGCTGCTTTCTCTTTCCGGCGGCCGGGCCGCCAGCGCCGCCATGAAGAGGGCTTCTCTGGTGGCGTTCCTTGGAACTACGCCGCGCGAGAGCCAATGGGAACCTCGTTCCTTGAAACTATGACGCGCGCCAGCCAATGGGAGCCTATCCATCAGATTTCTGCTACAGACGACAGGCTTCGCTCCATTGGGACAGAGGAAGGTGCCGTTTGGCGCGGCTTCAAAAGCTGATGACGTCGGTTCGCTCCATGGGACAGTTAATGCTTTCATCATCATCATCATCGTCATCTTTTATTGTGCCCGTAAACGACCAGAAGTATGTAATACGGCACTGGTATATAAAATTTAAGAAAATAATCATACACAAAGTCCACATGCCAAAATATACAATCTATGAATTCATATGAAGAACAGAAATCTATTCGAGCAACTTATATACATCACTATGAATAAAACAGCATATTATGCAGCTGTCTTTTGAATTCAACATAGATTCTGAAAATATCTAAGTTTTCATTTCCAAAGTTATTGACACATATCTGCATTCCTAGATTAAGGCGATTGGCGTTAGGTTGTTCTGAGTGTAAAAAGTAAAAGCAATCCTATTAAAACGAGCCAGAACATTAAAATTACCTTTGCATAAAAGCTCGCGAGTGTCTATATTATTATGAATTACTCTGTGCAGAAATACTATATCACGTGTCAGCCTTCTGGCGGATAAAACTTGAAGCCCTAATTTAGCAAGGAGAAGTTCATAATTATAAAAATGTCTTCTGCCAAAATATCTGTCAGTAAGATTATGCATACCAGGCGTCTCTGAACAGACTCTATTTCTGCTTCCTCATGCGCACTAAGAGAATTCCACACTATCGAACCAAATTCTAATCTAGCTCTGATAAGGAGCAAAACAAACCCAGAGCAGGCATAAATGGCCCACAAAATGTCGAGTTATACGAGTTATCAAATCCCAGCAATCAACCATGGTACATAGCAATCTGGCTGACGTGGTAGCTGATACGATAGCGAACTATCAAAACGCACGCCGAGATCACGAATAAGAGACACTCGTAAAATATTCTTACCGTCAATCGAAAACAAATATGACACAGGTTCCTGTTTTCTACTGTACGACAAAACCTTAATTTTTTCTTTGCTTAAGGATTAATTATTGAAAGATTTGCCATTCAGCGATCAAGGATATTAACGACGCAACATTCTTGAAGCAGCACAGTCATCCCTCGAACGAATTCTGAAAGAGTTTGATTTCATCAACAAATAACAACGCATTTGAATGAGCTATGCAGGTTTCAAGGTAATTGATAAAAATCAAGCACCAAAAGTGGCCCTGAATCGGAGGAGCCTTCAGGTACCCAGACCCGAAGCGAGAAAAAAGGATCAGAAAACTGTCTGAAATACTGAACGACGCAACGACGCGTGAGTCGATAACCTTTGAACCAATTTACGAGCACAGGAGAAAGTTGCGGACCGATAGCCTAAAAGCAAAGGCATAACTTTGTCCAACGCCTTGGAGAGATCAAAATAAATACGTCAACCTGACCACGACCATGAACGCAGGGCGCCAAACAATCGAGAAAGGCACATAGATTCGTCTCAATTGGAGCGTCCCTCACGAAAATCATGCCGAAAGACGCAGTAACCCGTCGATTGAAATGTAAAGACACGCGTGCACTAAAATCTCAAATACCTGTTGCAAAAAGCACATAGCAGGGACGACAGGGCGATAATTGCTTGCCGGGGTAGTATTCCCACCCTCGTGTACGGAACAACAACAGACTCCTCCGAACAAATGAAAAGAAAAAAATACCGTACATAGCCATGAAATATTAAATACATGTTCTAAGACAGGTGCCAACAAACCTCGAACAGCCCTTTGCAATAAATACATGGGAATCGAAACTACAGCGCCAGTTGATAATTTTGGCTTCAGTTATTTTATGGCCTCCGTTATTTCGCGAACAGTGACTCTGGTAATCGTGAAGACGTCTGATGTAATGGTGGCATCATTCAATAATGCACCATGTCGCAGGAACATCCTGAAGAAAAGCAACCATTAAAGTGACTTGCGAATATGTTAGCAACGCCTTTATGTGGGTCGAGACAGATATCCTGTATCGCTCTCCTGAGCTGATGGCAACTCTGTCCAGTGCGTCTCGGTGTGCTCTTTGGCAAATTTCCAAAGCTATCTTTCCCATTAAAGCATGGCAGTAGCACTACCCAAGACTAGCTTACATGTATATATAGAGTGCTGAGAGCTACTATAATCCCGCGGGAGAAACGTTTCTCAGTAATGTTTTTACACGTATTCAGAAGCTTAGGACGACGTATAAAGCGTGATTGCACCATACTCTTGCGAAGGCCGAGTAAGCCGAGAGGGGCCGTAGACCGGTTTTTAAGCCTCTTGCGATCTCTTGGAAGGCTTGCAGCTGCGCTGCTGGTGCATCCGGTCCCAAGAAGCTTCGCAAAAGGCTTCAAAACCGGTCTGGTCGCTCTCGGTCGATATCGGTTGCAAGAGTGAACGGACCTTAAGACAACGTCCTAGAGATCGAGCGCCCCAAGCACGGCGTTGTCCTCCAAGGCGTCGTCCTTGCCGTCATCCTAGAGGAGGTTGTCCCATAGGACAACCTCTCAGGACGACGTCGACGACGACGTCAAGATCGACCTTCGCGACTACCTCAAGTACGACGTCTAGGATGACGTCGAGAACGACACCCTTAGAGGACCAAGTTTAGGACGATGCCGAAAACGACGCCTAGAGGATGACGTAAAGGCGAGCGTTCGTGATGACGCTAGAACGACCCGTAGCGCGACCTCAAGGACAGCCTTCTAGGACGACGACACGTCGAACGACGAAGGCACAAGGACGCGTCATCTAGGAAGACCTCTGGGACGTCCTCAGGGGCGACCCTAGAGGAAGACGTCTTGGTACGACTTCAAGGACGACGCCAAGGACGGCGTCGCCCCTGAGCATACGATTGACGGCGCGTGCTTGATGACGTATTTTTATGGCCTATCTTCGGGCACAACGGTGCACGCTTTTTCGCGCACCGATGGGACAAGTGGCGCTTTCGCCTTAAAATGTCAAGCTTCTCTGCGTACCCGTTGTAGCCTTCCAACAACCTGGGTATTGGGCTTATTTTAGTCTGGGAAGATCTAGATACACGTAAAGGAGTGCAGTTCTTGCCTCTGTAGCCTACCTGAGAGACCCGCGACACGTAGTTCCGGATAGAGAGATCTGGAGAATCCATGGAATAGTGCAAGGATCTTAAACAAAAATAACGGAGACCGCCTTCTCTCAGCGTCGATATAGACCAAGTAGTCTGGCGGCCAGTTCAACAGAGCCTCGTAATTCAAGAAGCTGCTCATCACTTTGATTAAAATGAATATTGAAATGACACATGGTTGAAAAAAAACCGAGACGGCGGGTAAACGACACAACACGAAGAGTCTCTAACACAGTTGAAATTTCTATTTTCGAAACCTGATTACATAGGCACTTCGATACAAGAAAAAAAAAGGGGAGAGGTGAGAACCCCCAAAGAATGCCACTTTCCACCAATGTAACCTCTGACTAAACAACAAGGACAACAGACTCTACGTCTGAACTACTCTTATCTTTGACCCCTTGCTTCCCGACCGCTAAACACACTGATAACCTCGAAAGCCCAGCAGTAACACACATACAAAAGCAAGAACAACCCATTGTTCCCTCTACCCGAAAACCTACCAGACATAAACCTTGAAGGTCAGGACTTTTCACAGCCTAAGGAAAACGTCGAAGTTCGTTGTCCAACCCAAACGACGGCTTATTAACTGCGTTCCCGTGACCTAATATTGTTAATGACTCTTTTTATCAGCCGCTTATGGTCATCTTTTTCCCCCGCAACTCTACTTTGAAGTTAAATGCCACAACGGTACACAGTCTCTGCATTTTATCAGATGTTTTGACACTTCGAGTATGCGGGTCTTTTTTCTTTCTCACAACGCTTGTGTTCCTGTCAAACAGCTCATGTAGCACCGTTGCCAGTTTGTCCAATATAACAAAGGCCACAATCAAAAGGTATCTTGTAAATGACACCCGACGAACATTCCACATCCCATTCTCTGTGCTTTATCGCGCAACCTGAAACGATCGAACCCAAAACGGGTCAACGGTTCAATCTATAATCCGTAGAAAAGGCAGTGCCAACATTAGTGCAACCCCACGGTGCGCATTGACGTTGGCGTTTGTTGACGGCTTATAACTTTATTTCTATGTATCTGCTAATTATAAAATAAATGTAAAAATAAAGAGCTGCTTTCAACAAGACTTTAATGTCTCGATATTACGTTTATTTTTAGTTGTTAGTTAACTATTCAGCTTTTAATAAAGACCACAGTCTCTAATATTAGAAAAAAATATTTCTCGAGCTGTAACGTCCCATCGTCCACGATATTTTACATGAGCGTACGATTGGATGGAATAAATTAAAAATGACAACAAATTGTACAGATAATGTATTTTAAAATAAAAAAATAAAGTTTAAAATTGTTTACTATTTTATACCGCTATAAAAACTGAATCACGTCAATGAAAATCAAAACGAGACATTAGAATTATGAAGCATCGTGATATTACATTTTACAGAACTTCCATATATTGATATGTTACACGTTAAGAATGTTACTTAAGACCTCAAACTTTTTCCATTCAGTTACAGCGAGTTGTAGTTTTGTATAAAATACAGATGGCGACACGTGTTCAGGTAGCTCGATGTGCATTTTTCGTCGTGTGCCGCTTGGAACGCCACGTGAGAAACAGAAAAAGCGCCAGATGTCAGGGTGTCAGATGCCTGGATGCCCGCAGTGAGCGACCCAGGATGTCAGAACAACAAGCGGGAGGCTGCGGGTGCACAACAGCTACCTTTGCACGCGTTCTACTGTGCGTCGGTATACATACCCGACGCGATCCATGAAATGGGCACGATGAAATGCATTCTGCCATTTCAGGATTCCGCCACGTATGCGAAAACATTTTTTAATGTTTCTATCACTTACAAAAATCATTTTCGCAATCAAACTATGCTTGTCGGAAGGGTGTATCTCAAAACATCCCATTCGCATTTGAACCTTGCACATTTCGTCCCATTCTCATTTGGTCCTTCTCGTTTGAACCTTCTCATAAGATCCGAATCGTGCTTTTCGCAACTGGGCCCATTCTCATTTTGCCCGTTATCTGAAAACGTCCCATTCGCATTTTGACCGTGCGCATTTCGTCCCATTCTCATTTGGTCCGCCTTGTTTGAACCTTCTCATAAGGTCCGAATTGTATTTTTCGCAACTGGACCCATTCTCATTTCGCCCGTTCGCGCTACCACCGAATGGCACTAGTTCGGCATGCTTCTAACGTCGTTATGCCTTCGCGGCTTTGTTGATGAGACTTTCACTTGCTTGGGCTCCCAACATACTATCAAAAATGTGTTATGTGTAGAGGACCAGAGATACGCACTGAGAATCGTACAATGACGCCTGCTTCCTTCCTCTAAGCAAACGAGAGAAAAAAGCGATGAACATTTAATTTGGAAACTTTGTTTGAACAGAAATAGCATACGTAATAGCAGTGGTTCTCAACCATTGATGTTTCGCGGACCCCTTGTAGAAAGTTGGAGATGATGGAGGACCCCGTTCGGGGTGAGGGGAATAGAAAGGTATAGGTTATCATGATAATTATTTAATAAATGAATATCACTAATTGCTAGTGTGAAGTAGACTTATCTCATTGACATACACACGAGAGCACTCACCCGAAAATCGGAACGTTTCTTCTCAACGTGAAGAAAGACAACTAATATTGCCGTGCTGGTCTGATGAGACAGGGCTTCGCGGACCCCTAGGATGCCTTCGCAGACCACCACTTGAGAACCACTGCATTATAGGAGTGGTGGCATTGTCCCAAGTCGAGAGACCTCAAACAACGACATTTCCGAATGTGATCTGGCTGCGATAAATAGTTGGTCTGTTTTATTGTCAGCTGGTAGCTTTTCACGACGACCTCGACGTACTGCTAAAATCCTTAGCAAAGAGTGTATGCCTGTAGCGTGGCACACACACACGCACAAAATGTATCAATGTATTTATTAATATTACCCTAAAAACGATTTTGGTATGGAAAGAGTGAAGTGCAACGGGTCAAAGCGAGATATTTTTGAGAATGGCTGTCTTGAAAAGGGCCAGGTGAGAAGGGCGAAACGAGAACGGGTCCAAATTAGGAGGGTTGGAATGTGAAAGACGGAACGGGAAAGGGCCAAATGCGACGGGTCAAAGCGAGAAAATCTTTTTGAGAATGGTTGTTTTGAGAAGGGCCAAGTGAGAAGGGCGAAATGAGAACGGACTCAAATGAGAAGGGTTGAAATGCGAAGGACGAAGCGGGAAAGGACCAAATGCGACAGGTCCAAGAGAGAAGGTCTTTTTGAGAATGGTTGTTTTGAGAAGGGCCAAGTGAGAAGGGCGAAACGAGAACGGGCTCAAATGATAACCCCTGTCGGAATGGTTTGACTATATTTTGTTTCAAAAACCGCCTCGGTGGCTCTTAAGTGGCAATACATATTAAAACAAAGCACAAAGCATTAAATCGTCTCAGTGTCTCTGAGCCAACGCGCTGGCCATATGAGTCCATATCTGTCGGGTTTAAATATCGGCCGAGGTGCCCGCAATCCGACGGAGGCCAATCTGAGATTTCGGTTGCACGTCAAATGATCTCCAGTTAGTCAAAATAAACCCGCTATTCTTTTTTTTTTTTATTGGGGCGTGGTAAGTGATTTTTGTTTGTTTGACTTGTGAAACCCTAAGATCTAAATATTTGCTTTGCTTTACCTTAGTTCGGAGCGCAGCCAACGCTACGGGCTGATGAAGCCTCTGAAGCAGCGCCAAGAGCGCGAGGTTAAGCTGTTCGTTCTCTTTCTGTGCCTATGCGGTCGGACTAAACTAGAGGCACTGGAAATAAGCTAAATCATGCACATCTTGGTGTTTAAAGGGGCAATGCAACAATTTCTGGTACATTTTGCGCAAAATACCGCTGCAGAACAGATCCCTGACGTTAAGTGACCTATGATACAAGCGTTCGTTTTTCACCCCACGCAATAGAAGTCCCAGAAAAAAAATAAAGAAAACGAGAGCAGCGTTCGCCCCCTCAACTCGCAGCCAGAACAAGCGGCCACGTGATGCCAGAGCACAATTATATGCCGCCAATGTTGATCATAGCCACGCGCTGTGGCAGGCAAAGCACAGGACACGCGCTGAGTTCCGGACATTGTTATGGCTCGGCTATTGTCGTCGTATGCAGCGATTGGACACGGGCTTCTACCCGAATGCTTCTCGAGCTAGCTAATTATCACGAGCCCAAATCGAGTGCCCTCGCAATGATCGGGTCCAATCTATGAACCGCATTCAAATATCGTCATATGGGTGTACTGCGATTCCTCACGTTACGTCATCAAATTTTGCAAAGGAGAGATTGAACGAAAATGGTCAGCTCTTGTCTTTGAAATTACACCGCAACAAAGGAGTTTTTTGGCAAGTGGCGTTGCGTGCGAGAATCCTTGACTCACACTTGTGCCAGTAAGCTCGTGTACAGTTAAAAACATTCCAATTAAATATCGTTGACGCTCCTTTAAAATGATGGTTGTCAGGTATCTGAAGGTTTATCTGAAATCACAGGAAACGCTTTTCCGTCCTCCACAAATGATTAAACAGTTCGCGACAAAGCAAAGCAATATTACGTGAGCTTCCTGACACCGCACTTTTGAGTCACGACGATCGGCAGTTGCATTTGATTTGTTACTAATCACCAAGATGGCGGCGCCCACAACAATATCTGGAGGAAAAGTGCCGATACTCTAAGCGTAGCTCATTTAGCTCACAGAGCTAAACCAAGTGCGGTGGGGGATCGTTGGCCGAGTGTGTGGTGGCACACGCGAGATCAGAGCACGTGGAGAAATGCTCGAGCGCAAGCTCCGTTCAAAGCACGGAGCTCACGCTGCAGAACCTGTAGGGACTACAGGTGCCTTTATGTGCGCATTTGCTTGGGGTGATGACATCTGGCCATTTTGTTTCGAACGCTTATTTTTATTTTTTGCTCTGAAGCGCGTGAAAGAGCGTGTCCCTGCACGCACTCGTGGCGCTGACTGTGCTACGGCGACATTTTGTTTCCTGCGATTTCTTTGTATTTTTCCTGTGAGCGCGTGCTGTCGGCACCGGGTACTACAAACGATGGCATTACCCTAACCAGAAGGACATTGAGGGCACCTAGTAGGGACTAAAGCCCCTCGATGTGTTTGCGTTGGTCTTTCATGTAACGTCAAATGTGCCAGTGCACGAGGCCCGTTTCTCGAGCGGCCCTGAGAGCAGAATGGCGGCCCAGCACTAAAATGACTGGTCCTTGAAAGCGAATGGCGGCGGAGCACCCGCTCGTGGCGCGTGTCTTGCGCGTTTCCGCAACAATGGTTGGCGGTACTTGTAAAAAACGCCTTTATCAAGGGGCTTTAGCAGGAACCCTGGGTTCAGTCGCCCATCTGCATCCTACGGTCGTGCGATCGTGTACCACATATACTGCGTAATGCACGTTAAAGATCCCGAGCTAACAGTTGTACTGCACTTTTTGTAATCGTCAACGGGTAACAATGTCGCCCTACGAAACTGCTGCTCTCTAAAAAACTAACGACAAATTTTGAATGCGCCGTTACGGCGACTGCATTTTTAATGTGTGTTCGCGCGTGTTCGCGTACTCTTTTTTTGTTGTCTACGTCTTTGATTATGCGGCTCTCACATGTGATGAAACAGACTAATGAGATGTCGGACTTCTCGAAAAATGTTACATAACTAAGAAAATGGCACGTGAACGCAAAAGACAAAATCAACAATAAAATATTTGAAATACTAAATTGATTATAATGGACCTTTCCGAGAAGCGTTCCTGCGCACGCGCGAGCGCCCGATGCCAAGCGGCGGAAGTGTGAGAACGCAAAATCGAGGAAATTCGGAGAGGCTGTAGATCAGCGAGTAGAAAACGTAATATTGTGTTACGCAAAAGAAGGGACGGAAAGAATAACACGACGTTTAAGTGGACGCCACGGATACCCCACTTGGACGGCGCGTTAGCACGCCCCGCTGCTCAGGAGCAAGCTGGTACACGCACTGTAAACGAGAAGTAGCCCCGATGGGAGTTTTAAAGAATGAGATGCCGATTAAACTCCCAAGCCTAAAGCATCCACTCCCGCACATGGGAGTATACAAACTAGAAACCACCACTTTACTCTGGTCGCTAAGGGACGGGGTATAAAAGCGACATCACCTGATTGTACTCCCATTTTAAACTGGAGTTCTTGTATGACAACACTCCGCAAGACGAAATGAGAGTTGAAAATACTCCCATCCGTCCACCCGTCTGCGGGAGATCGGCCGCCATTGACGCAGCCGACGTTTCCCCCGTCCCGCCTAGTCCCGGCTCTGGCACCAACGAGTTTCCCGTCGTGGGAGAGGTCGTTATAATGGGTCCAAAGCGTTTTGGGGCTGGTTTTTGTCCGAAATACCGAAGCCGGCGAACACCAAATTTACACCAGTGAAAAACCGATCTCAAAATACGAACTTTTCGCTCAATCTGGCGAATACCGAAAAGTCGAGGGTACTATGGGGAAGCAGAAGACAATCCAGTTCTTTTCGGGCAGACGCGAGTGTAGTGCAACCATTGTGTGTTGTTTTAAGGCCCTTTCACACGATGCATTTTTCTGGCGCATCTTGACTCGCGAAATGAGTTTCGTGAAATGGATTCGCCCTCTGAACAGGGCCGAAAAACGCGCGTCTGCATCTTCCTGGGTTTTCACAAAAACACAGCCAACGGCCTCTCGAAAAAGCTTTCACGTAATCTCAAAAGGATAAGCGAGCCGTTGGCGGGGCCCAGTGGCGGATTAAGGGGGGGGGGGGGGGGTCCGTCCGGATGTTCTGACCCCTCGATTTGTGCATGGTAACAGTTATGGCGGGAAACAAAAAAAGGGGGGGGGTGGTTCTAAAACATCTGATACGCTGACCCACCCCCCCCCCCCCCTTTCCCCTCTCTGGAAATACCTGCGTCCGTACCTGGCGGTGCCAGATTTCTGCTCGACTCCAGGCCACAGCAGAAAAAAGTAAACAAACACGGCGCGACCCACGGATGGATACCTAGGTTGTGTTTTCTTGGTTTACTCGAGTTCGGGTGCGTACAGGTCGGTGGCGCGCGGCGCGGAGTCGGTACGCCTGGCGGCTTTCTGGCTTTGGAGGATAGCGCTGGCCATCCTCCAAAATCGCACCCATCTATATTTTCCTTTGATCGCCGTCCATGGCACTGGCCTAGGCGGTGGCCGCCTTTATGGCGGGATGTCGCCTGATCAGTTCGGCGCAGGTCTGCGCTACAGCCACTGCAGTTTCGGCGTTAACTCCTTCAGCAAAACGGCTTCTTTATGGATGCATTTTACTGGTACTGTGTTCAAGAGTGTCGAATGGTATCCGGGAGACGCCGCGACGTCGCGTCTAACTTCATTGACCCGGAGGCTTCGGCAGCGGGACGCCCTGCGGGAAAGTTCCACGGCCGGTAAAGCAGAACCTCTTTTTTTGTTCACTCGCACGTTGCCGTGAAGCTTGCTGTAAACCATGCTTGAGACACTGCAGCCCTCCCCTGGCAGATATCGAGCGCTCATGCCAGGGACTCGGACCAAATCTTCGTGGTTGAGCGACGGCGTTGAAACGGAAATGCTATGCAATAACTCCGAGATCAGACTCCTCCGAAAAAAGGCAGCGCGGAGAACGCTGTGCGGCGCTCGTTGATGCGCTTCGCCACTTCTTCCCGGACTGACCGCTGAAGCTAGCAGATTTAGTACATTCGTTTAAAGAGGCAATCGAACTCTACTGCCGGCGGGCGTCGTAGATGCATGCATTAAAAGCGGCAGCGCGAGCTCAGATCTGAAGTGCTGCGGCTGCCGTCGGCAGAACTCTCCACTGGCTCCAGGTTTATCAGCCGGCACAAGAAGAGAGATCTCCGCATCGCGAGGCACGGGCACTCCTACTAAAATCCTCGCCCGGCGAGGCGGTGCTGTTTGCCAAGGAAAGCGGCTGTGCCAATATGCTGCGGCCATGGAACGATTTGTTGCATGTGCAGAGCGGAGATTTTTTTCTGCCTGAGATGGAAAGGTATTTTTTACCTATGTACGGACGACGCATTGGCTATTTACTGACGGTGCGATGCTGCACGGTTCTAGCATAAAGTTGCCGTCTAACGCGCCTCGAAAGAGCCTGCGCT
Source organism: Ixodes ricinus (assembly GCA_037355805.1). Classification (NCBI taxonomy): domain Eukaryota; kingdom Metazoa; phylum Arthropoda; class Arachnida; order Ixodida; family Ixodidae; genus Ixodes; species Ixodes ricinus. The sequence goes on along the minus strand of JAZHYW010018771.1, from coordinate 2,858 downwards.
GCATTATAAAAGAAAGTGCGAATAAACCGCATCCGTGCGCCCCAAAACTGTGTTATTGGAAAAAAAAGAACTCGTGAGAACAGAATGAGAAAAGAAATTGGTGGTAATGTTTGTCAAAGCGATTTATATTGACTTCGCTGACGGACAAAAATCATTTGGTTGCCGATAAGGGGGCATTCAATACTTTCGGATATATCCAAAAACACTTGCGCAGTTTGAAATTACTGCCATCTACTACTATTTCAAGGTCCTGATAGCAATTAAAGAAATGTGAAGCAAACGATAAACGTCAAAGAACGTTAGTTAGCATGTCAGAAAAATGCTTTTTGCTATTGACAGTGAGATTTTTCTATTTTGCCTTCAATGTACATAAACCGGAGATGGAGGCGTAACAAGTGACGAAGCACAACTTGAAACATGTATGTCATCCTTCTTTGCCTGTCTCCATTTTTCGGTGCAGGTCTCATGCACCAAGCAACTGAGAAGACGAAGAGATAACAGGAGCGCGTGAGGGATCGTGTCGGAATCACGCGTGGGAGCACTGGTTGGAATCAGTGGCAGGGTGCCTGACGGCCAGGTGCCTCGGTCTCCCACTGTTGAACATGCCACTCTGATGCAAGAGCAAAACCCCAGATGCAGGTGTGCCCGCATTCTATCCTTGTTCGACGAGTGGCATTCAGCGACAATGGCAGCTAAGGCCAGATCCTGCTCCACCAATCGCTCCAATCGAGCTCGGCATTCTGATGTCCCCACGCTCTTTCGATCTCCTCCTCTACACCCAGTCGGGCCCCGCTTCAGGTATTGTTACCTTCAAATTCTCATTTATTCTAGTCCAGGTTTAACACGATTATTATTGAATGCGACTTGAGTGCGTCGACTTTAATTATTCTCACGGCAGACCAGATGCGCCAGCTTATTTATTTTAATGCACATCAGGTCCCTACGCTATGGGTACCAGCGCAGTGCCGTCTGGACGGGGGGGGGGTGCGCACTGCCCCGGGTGCAGGCGCTCGGGGGTCCCGCCTTCCAGGCCACGAGAGCGCGGGGGGGGGGAGGGGGAGGGGAGGGAGGGGGAGGGGAGGGAGAAAGGGAGGGAGGGGGAGGAGGGATTGCGGGGGCCACGCGAGAGTGAAAGTGGGGCAGGGGGAATCCTACGTGGCGCCATTGCCCCAGGTGCCGCTGACCTTCGGCGACGCGCGTCGACAGCGCATTGTCACATCTCAAAGTTAAACCTGCGTTTTCATGGCTGCGAGCCGACCTTGTGGCCCGGATTTTCTTGGCCGGTGAGCCAGACGGCGGAAGCCTTGCTGATGAGCATAAAGTATCTCAACCACGCCTTTAACGCTCTGCAAGAACTTACAGGATGGCAAAGCAGGTGCTGAGAGTTTCTGGGCCATATTACTCTAGAACAGAAGGAACATGGGTCACTGCACACGCCATGGTGAGCAAGATTGCTTCCAGCCGCCTGCAACACTATCGCCGTTACTTCCATCAGGGCTGGACCACAAGCGACGAGGAGGTTCCGGTGCAAACGGAGAGCAGCGGCAGAGGCAAGAACTACTCGCCTGGGCTCAGCCTGCCGTTCCTGCACTCCCCTTTGATGTGCGGGAGCCGCAAGCGAGGGCCGCAGCTTCACCAGGCAGCTCAGCTATTCGCGACTCCAGCGAACTATGGGGGTCAGGCAAAATGGCAGGCGACAGCAGGGTCGCTTTTTGCCTTTCAGCAGGCCCGACCACCGCAAATTTCTTTCCCACAGCGAAAGATCAGCTGTTACATATGAAAGCAAGCGATTTTTCGCGCTAGAAGCCTTCTTCAGTCAGTGCGTAAGAATGGCACGGCGGAAGCATAAAAAATGTTTACTGGAAACAATCTTTGTTTCTCACGCCATGCCCTTTCGACGACCAAGCAGCAATGTGTGAACGACGTATGGCGAGAGACGACTTGCTTCCTGGAGCTTCTCACGCGTTGCCCGGCGTGACCTTTGATTTCTGCCGGTGCGTAATCGCTACAACTGAAGGTCGAAATGGCAAGAAAGAGTTGCGTCGTGCTTCTCAAAGGTTACCAGATGGTGACTGCTCTGATTTGTGCCCCGCCTTCTGGCCGCCGCTCAATAAGGCAGATTAGCCCGCCGCCATGTTCTCAGCTGTGTGCGCATGCTTCAAGGATTTTGATTCGGGCGTGGGGGGGGGGGGTAGGGGGGGCTGTTATATTCAATTCCGTCAGTATGTCGCCTCACGGAATACGGGCATGACCTGTTGAGTCAAAACTTCATTTATGCGTCAGTCTGGGACATGAACCTTCCGGACCACGGGAGTGGTGGCCGATATGCCATTTCGCTGCGCGCTGCCGATGGCACGTCGAGACTGGCGCTGGTGCGCGGTGTCCTTCCATACTTGCATAGATGCCGATTCTTTTATTTTTCGGCAGCCGCGGTGCGATTCTCTATATGTGCCCCGCATGATGCCGCTGAAGTATCCGCGCCAAGCTGCACGGGATTCGGGCAAGAAGCCACGCCAGCTGGCCTGGCTGGCTGCACCTGCAGCGTGAAAGAAGTTATCGCCGATCTCGGTAGCGGTGGTGCATGCCGCTGTTTGGTAACTTTCTTTACCTGATAACGGCGATATGATGACCGATTATCAGCGTCAAGCACTTTCTGGTCCTGCGACGGTGTTACGGCGGTGTAGGTAACTCGAAAATAGAGAGACTGATTACACATTAAGGGCATGTCGCGCACGCCGAGAATGATGCTAAATATTGCAAAATACCAGGGGCCGAGCTCAGCTCAGTGCTTTCTGATCGTGGAATAATCGTTTACTTTGACCTTTCAAACATGTTACTTATACGGTTGTTGAAAGGCA